>JAHQCQ010045597.1:0-33650 GCA_023539305.1 Ilex asprella
AATGAGTGTTGTAAAAAGGTGGACATGTATAGTGATGTGTCTTTAAAACTTGGTAGATTTGAAAAGTAGAGATTTAAAGAGGTTAGTGGAAATAATAGTTAAATTTTAGTTTTAATAGGTAAAAATATGAAACTTAAGGTCCTAGAACTTGTACTAAATAAGTTTGGTGTAGAAATAGGTGTTGGAGATGCATAAGATGGCTTTGGAAGGGTTTAATATGGATTGGAAATGAAAAATGGAGGAAATAGGAAAAACTGGGCAAAAACCGTACCGGTACGGCCGAAAGTGATCTAATTATTAAAAGTCGCGTTCTTGGTCCGGTTTTAGCCTTATAAATACCCAAGGTCGTCTATTTTGACTCCATTTCAGCCCTACAACCTTAGAAATCCTAAGAGAGAAAGAAAGGAAGAGAAGAGAGGAAGAAAGGAAGAGAAAAATAAGAGTTTAAAGGAGTTAGTCAAGATCAAATCTAGCTTCCAAGAACATGGTAGGAGATTTCTTCTCTTTCTTTTTCATTGAGATTAGGGTTATGTATATATGTATGTTTTGTTATAAATGTGATAGAAATGATATGAAATCATCATCTCTTAGTCTTTTGGGTAAAGATTGCATGTTTTTAATAAAGTTAGGGTTGAATACCCATGAAATTCCTCTTTTGTTTGAAAAACCCTAGATTTTGGAGGGTGATGAATTTTCTCTTAAATTCTTCCTTTATAATTGAAATTGGAACCATAGAACTTTGTGTGGAGAAATAAATGATTGAATTTTGATCTCTTGGACTTGTCATAATTGTTTATTGGAAATTTGCACATGATGAAATTGGGGATTTTGTTCACACTTTGGAAATTGTTAGTTAACTAAGAATATGTTGGTTTCCTTATTGTATGGTTGTTGTGAGGGACTTGAATTACCATCGAAAGATGTCGTACAGTGTTAGAGGTTAGTCTACCCCGGTGGGGGTGAGATGGTTTCCTAACACTTATAGTGGGTAGTCATTTGATAATGTAACCACTATCATTCACTGGAGTTCGAACTAGGGGTGATATACCTTTCCTGAGATGGGACTCGTCATTGCCATTGGTATGGTAGACGCCCTTTTCCAAAGTGCTTGTGATTTTGATTATAATTGGTGAACTAAGTATAGTCGTTGGGTACATTCTTGAGAAATAATAAACGTACATGGTATGGGATGAACCACTATATATCAATATATCTAAATGAGAACATGAATTGAATTAAGGCGGAGCCGGTGCAATGGTATAGGACAATGCAACGACAGGTGCCTTTCCTAACTATTTGGGAATGGTTTCTTTTGAGACATACTTTTAATGTTTACATGTATTTATCACTGTTGTATAAACTTGAGATCGATCTAAATTTCCTTGTTTTATTTCAAAAGTTATATATGTTATTTTGCTAAATGAGACCGACCTGTTTTACATTTTTCTAAACCTTGTTTGAGTTGGGAAGATTTTGCTACAGAGCTTCGTGCTCATCCCCTACTAATTACATATTTTCAGATCATGTACTAGATGAGGAGTTGGGAGTTGAGGAACCCGAACACTGGGAGACTCAACTAGACCGAGAGGTGGATCCCGAGGTGGATGCTTAGAGCGACACATTCTTTTGTACTAGACTAGAATATTCTTTTGAAACAATGTAAAGTTCCGTTGCGCTACATTGTTAATTTTTGGGAATGTAAAGGCCAATATGGGTCTATTCTTTTGGGACAATATTGTGAACATTTTATATTTTTAATGAATGAAATTTACTTATGGATGCATTATTTAGTGCTCTCATGATGTAAATGTATGTTAGAAGGTAATGCCGTCCAGGGTGGTATTTGGGGTGTTACATATTTGGTATCAGAGCCTAGGCTTTAGGTCTTACATGGGAGCTGTCGGTTATGGGTTACCACTACAAAGATAGGATTAGGTTGATTAAGTTTGTTGATCTAAATTTTACATGAGTCTTATAATTGGGATTAAATTGACTATTAGGATGTCTTGAACATCAAGGAACTAAATTGTGAATTGATGTGCAAGATGGACGAAGGAAGAGGACGGGGACGTGGGCGTGGGCGTGGTGATCAAGAAAATCCATCACCATCACCACCTCCCAATGCCATGAACGGCATATATCAATGTTTGAGGAAGCTCACCACTCTGGTGAAAAGCCAGAATGGAAACAACAACAACCACAACCATAATGGTGGAGTGCATCCACTAGCTAAAAACCCAGCAATGGAGATGAGAATCGGAGAATGGTCATTCTTCGAGAGTTCCTAAGGCAACATTCATCCACTTTCCAAGGAAGCTCCAATCCCTTGGATGTGGATAGGTGGATCCGCCAGGTGAAGAAGGTGTTTGACTGCATGTGAGTTGCCGAGGACCTTAGGGTCGGCTTAGCGATATATTTGTTAGAAGGAGATGTTGATCATTGGTGGGAATCAGTGAAAAGAAGGAGGAACACCGATGCACTCACTTGGGGGGAGTTCGACCAAACCTTCCAAGACAAGTACTTTTCTGAATCCGTCCGGGACCGGATGAAGACTGATTTTCTTACTTTACGACAAAGCACCCAGACTGTGGCTGAGTACGAGAGGAGGTTTGAGGAGCTATCCCGTTATTCCACGGAGTTTATTTCTAATGAGGCCAACAAGGCCAAGCGTTTTGAGCAGGGACTGAGGCCGGTCATATGGGAGAAGTTGGTAGCCCTTAAGATCCGAGAGTATGGGGATCTGGTTGATAGAGCCTCACTTGTTGAGAGGGACATAGAAGACAGCCAGCGACGACAGAGTTTCGCGAGGGGAGGCCCGATATGGATGGGTGCCAGTAGTAGCGGAGTGTAGAGGGCGGCCCCTTATCGTCACCCAGATCATGCAGTGGGACAGAGACCTCAGATGGCTCGAGGAGCGGGAGGTGTACCAGATAGAGTTGGCACCGATGCACGCCGATGCTTTGCATGTGGGGGTGTTTGGCACTACAAAGATAACTGCCCATTACTTTCTACCAAGACCACCCCAGCCACAGGGCAAGTGCAAGCAAACAAGCCACCTCAGCATCAGAGGCCATTGGAAGCTCTAGCCCTAGGTGGCGCCACTCAGGGGAAAGTATTCGCCTTGACCCAACAGGAGGAAGAGACCTCCAATGCAGTTGTTGAAGGTATAATTCTTCTTTATAATTTCTGGGCCCGAATCTTATTTGACTCCGATGCTACACATTCATTCATACGCACTACATATGCTAGTAGTTTGGAATTGGGTTTCGAGAAGCTAGAACATGCATTAAATATTAACTTGCCTACGGGAGAGCGGTTGGGTACCAGTCGTGTCTGCAAGGGTTGTGTGCTTTGTATTGGGGAGCACGAATTGATTATGGATTTGGTGGCTTTAGATATGAAGGGGTATGAAGTTATATTCGGGATGGACTTGTTGTCCGCTTTCCGGACAGTAATGGATTGTTTCCGCAAGTGGATTACATTTCAGTTACCCGAAGGGGTAGTCTTCAGTTTTATTAATGACCGAAGTTCCTCCCATCCATTTCCTACTACGGGTAGTAGATTTTTTAAAGCCAAGGCGGGGGGTCAATTGAGTTTTTTAGCTAGCTTGATGGGAGATGACAGGGATAAAATCTATACAGATGTGGTGTTAATTGTATCAGAGTTTTGGGATGTTTTTCCCGAGGAATTACCCAGATTATCGCCACCTAGGGAAATTGAGTTCAAGATCGATCTTTATCCGGGAATCGATCCCATATCCATTGCTCCCTACCAGATGGCACCTTTGGAGTTGAAGGAGCTAAGGAAGCAGTTGGATCACTTGTTGGCGATTGGGTTTATCCGTTTAAGCACTTCACCATGGGGAGCCTCGGTCCTCTTTGTGAAGAAAACGGATGAGACCCTATGGTTATGCATGGATTACCAGAGGTTGAATTGGATTACCGTGAAGAATAAGTATTTATTGCCGAGAATTGATGACTTATTCGATCAGTTTAGGGGTTCGAAGTATTACACTAAGATTGACCTTCGCACAGGGTACCATCAATTACGGATCCGAGAGGAGGATATTCCTATGACTGCTTTTCGTATCCGATATGGTCATTTTGAGTATACAGTGATGCCGTTCGGACTGACGAATGCACCAGCAGCCTTCATGGATTTGATGCACAGAGTCTTCTGGCCTTACCTCGATTAATTTTTTATTGTGTTTATTGATGACATATTGATTTACTCCCAGACTCAGGAGGAATATGTTCGTCATCTCTCTATTGTGCTACAAAAATTGAGAGAACATAAGTTATATGTGAAGATGAGCAAGTGTGAGTTTTGGATGAAGGAAGTAAAGTTCTTTTGCCATGTTGTGTCCAAGCAAGGGGTAGCGGTTGATCTCGCAAAGATTGAGCCCGTGATGAAATGGGAACCACCAAAGAATGTGACGGAAGTGTGTAGTTTTTTGGGCTTGCCAAGTTACTATTAGAGGTTTGTGGAAGGGTTCTCTAAGCTAATGATGTCGATGACTCGCCTTACGAAGAAGGGAGAGAAATTCTTGTGGACTCAAGCGTGTGAACTTGCCTTTTGCACCTTGAAGGAGAAGTTGACAACGGCTTATATCCTCATTATTCTGAATAGTGGGGAAGGATACGATGTTTATACCAATGCTTCACTACGAGGCTTGGGATGTGTGCTAATGCAAGGAGGAAGGGTAGTTGCCTATAGCTCTAGGCAACTCAAGGTTCATAAACAGAACTATCCCACCCATGACTTAGAGCTTGCCGCTGTGGTCTTTGCTCTTAAGTTGTGGAGGTGTTATTTATATGGAGCGAAATTTCAAGTGTTCTCTTACCAGAAGAACCTCAAGTATATCTTCACACAGAAAGACTTGAATCTTCAGCAGAGAAGGTGGATCGATTACTTGGAAGATTATGAGTTCACGCTCAATTACCATCTAGGGAAGGCCAATGTAGTTGCCGACGCTCTTAGCAGGAAGTCTCGAGGTGAAATCAATTGTCTTGCGGTAAATAGGTGGAAAATGATTGATACATTAGAGGAGTATGATCTATGGGTGGATGGAGCGGAGTATCAACCATATCTATTCAACCTTGTAGCTTAACCTACGCTTTGGCAACGGGTAGTGGAGTTGCAATGCATGGATTCCAAACTCGATGGGATTAGAGCCCGATTGGAGAATGGAGAAGCGATTGAGGGATGGTCATGAAAAAATGGAGAGTTGAGATATGGGGAAAAGTTATGTATTCCGATGACTCATCCTTAAAGGAGGAGATACTTGGAGAGTGTCATCACTCCAAGTTTGCTATCCACCCCGATAACGCAAAAATGTATAGGGACATGAAGCGTCAGTATTGGTGGAGGGGAATGAAGCGAGATGTGGCCAAGTACGTGAAAAAATGTACAGTGTGCCAGCAGGTGAAGATTGAGCATCAAAGACCAGGAGGAGTCCTACAGTCGTTGCCTATTCCAAAGTGGAAGTGGGATCACATCACCATAGACTTCATGTCGGGTTTACCATGGACGTCGTGTGGGCATAATGCAGTGTGGGTCATTGTGGATAGACTCACCAAGTTCACTCACTTTTTGGGTATGAAGACCATGGATACATTCGAGACATTGAGCCAGGTGTATATCCGTGAGATAGTGAGGTTACATGGCGTTCCGCTCTCGATTGTGTCGGATCATGACTCTAGGTTTGTGGCGAGATTCTGGTAGAGTCTACAACAAGCGATGGGGACAAAGTTACACTTCAGTACGACTTTTCATCCCCAAACGGATGGCCAATCCGAGAGGGTGATACAGATTGTGGAGGATATGTTACTCTCTTGCGCGTTGGACTTCAAGGGGAGTTGGAGCGACCACTTACCGTTGGTGGAGTTTGCTTACAATAATAGCTATCAGGAAAGTATTGGGATGGCACCATATGAAGCATTGTATGGAAGGCCATGCCGATCACCGACGTGTTGGTTAGAAGTCGGCGAGAGTAGTTTGTTTGGACTGGACATTGTGCGAGAAACTACGGAGAAGATTCTACTCATCCGAGAGAGGCTACGGATGGAGCAAAGTAGACAGAAGAGCTATGCGGACCACAGACGAAGACCCTTAGAATTCAAGGTGGGAGACTACGTATTTCTCAAGGTGTCACCCAAAAAGCGCGTGTTTCGATTCGACAAGAAGGGAAAATTAACGCCAAGATATACCGGACCGTTTGAGATGATCAAAGTAGTAGGCAAGGTGGCATATCAACTTCGACTACCATCTCAGCTATCCGAAGTACATGACGTGTTCCATGTGTCCATGTTGAGAAGGTGTCACTCGGATGCAACTCCAGTCGTGAACTTGAAGGAGATTGAAATTCATGACAGAGAAACCTACGAAGAACAACCGGTAGAAATTCTCGATGCCCAGGAAAAAGTGCTTTGCAACAAAGTTATCAGATTGGTGAAGGTTTTGTGGCAACACCATGGAGTGGAGGAAGCAACATGGAAACCAGAGCAAGAAATGTGGGAAAAATATCCACATTTGTTCGTTATTTGAGGTAAGTTTCGAGGACGAAAATTTCTTTAAGGGGCGTAGATTGTAACACCCCGCATTTTCTTTTGCATATGCATATAAATATATATAGTAAATGAGTGTTGTAAAAATGTGGACATTTGTAGTGATGTGTCTTTAAATCTTGGTAGATTTGAAAAGTAGAGATTTAAAGAGGTTAGTGGAAATAATAGTTAAAATTTTATTTTAATAGGTAAAAATATGAAACTTAAGGTCCTAGAAATTGTACTAAATAGGTGCTGGAGATGCATAAGATTGCTTTGGAAGGGTTTTAGATGGATTGGAAATGAAAAATGGAGGAAATATGAAAAATTGAGCAAAAATCGTACCAGTACTGTACAGTACTGGTACTGCGTACCAGAGCAAATTGGTCCAGAGAGTTCAACGTACCGGTACTACGTACCGGTACGGCTGAAAGTGATCTGACTATTAAAAGTCACGATCTTGGTCCGATTTTAGCCTTATAAATACCCAAGGTCGTCTATTTTGACTCCATTTCAGCCCTACAACCGTAGAAACCCTAAGATAGAAAGAAAGGAAGAGAAGAGAGGAAGAAAGGAAGAGAAAAACAAGAGTTTAAATGAGTTAGTCAAGATCAAACCTAGCTTCAAAGAACAAGATAGGGGATTTCTTCTCTCTCCCTTTCATTGAGATTAGGGTTATGTATATATGTATGTTTTGTTATAAATGTGATATAAATGATATGAAATCATCATATCTTAGTCTTTTGGGTAAAGATTACATGTTTCTATCAAAGTTAGGGTTGAATACCCATAAAATTTCTCTTTTATTTGAAAAATCCTAGATTTTAGAGGGTAATGAATTTTCTTTTAAATTCTTCCATTGTGATTGAAATTGGAACTATAGAACTTTGTGCGGAGTAATAAATGATTGAATTGTGATCTTTTGGACTTTTCATAATTGTTTATTGGAAATTTGCACATGATGAAATTGGGGATTTTGTTCATACTTTGGAAATTGTTAGTTAATTGAGAATATGTTGGTTTCCTTATTGTAGGTTTGTTGTGAGGGACTTGAATTGCCATTGAAAGATGCCGTAGAGTGTTAGAGGTTAGTCTACCCTAGTGGGGGTGAGATGGTTTCCTAACACTTGTAGTGGGTTGTCATTTGGTAATGCAACCAATATCGTTCACTGGAGTTCGAACTAGGGATGGTATACCTTTCCAGGGAAGGGACTTGTCACTGCCATTGGTATGGCAGACGCCCTTTCCCAAAGTGCTTGTGATTTTGATTATGATTGGTGAACTAGGTATAGTCGTTGGGTAGATTCTTGAGAAATAATCAACGTAAATGGTATGGGATGAACCAATATATATCAATATATCTAGATGAGAACATGAATTGGATTAAGGCGGAGCTGGTGCATTGGTATGGGACAATGCAATGACAGGCGCCTTTCCTAACCATTTGGGAAGGGTTTCTTTTTAGACATACTTTTAATGTTTACATGTATTTATCGTTGTTGTATAAACTTGAGATCGATCTAAATGTCCTTGTTTTTTTTCAAAAGTTATGTATGTTATTTTGCTAAATAAGACCGATATGTTTTACATTTTTCTAAACCTTGTTTGAGTTGGGAAGATTTTGCTACAGAACTTCGTGTCCATCCCCTACAAATTATATATTTTTAGATCATGTACTGGATGAGGAGTTGGGAGTCGAGGAACCTGTGCACTGGGAGACTCAGCCAGGCGGGGAGGTGGATCCTGAGGTGGACGCTTGGAGCGACACATTCTTTTGTACTAGACTAGAATATTCTTTTGAAATAATGTAAAGTCTAATTTATATTTTGTTATATTCTGTTGTAATACATTGTTAATTTTTGGGAATGTAAAGGTCAAGATGGGTCTATTCTTTTGGGACAATATTGTGAACATTTGATATTTTTTATGAATGAAATTTACTTATGGATGGATTATTTAGTACTCTCATGATGTAAATGGATGCTAGAAGGTAATGCCGTCCAGGGTGGTATTTGTGGTGTTACAATTAGAGAAGAATGAGATTATTGAGAATTGGTCTATACATAATGACGAGCTAAAGTTTCATAGAAGATTATGTGTACCAAAAAATGACAAAATAAGGGAAAAAGTATTGAATGAGTGTCATCGTTCAAAATTTTCTATACATCCGGGTAGTACCAAGATGTATAGAGACATGAAGCGTCAATATTGGTGGAAAGGGATGATGCAAGATCTAGCTAAGTACGTTGCAAGGTGCGTAGTGTGTCAGTAAGTGAAGATTGAGCATCAAAAGCCCGGAGGATTACTACAGTCCTTGTCTGTTCCAAGGTGAAAGTGGGATCACATCACCATGGATTTCGTGTTTGGATTTCCACAGACTTCACGAGGGCATAATGTTGTATGGGTCATTGTAGATAGACTCACCAAGTCCGCTCATTTCTTGAGTATGAAGACCACTGACACTTTAGAGACCTTGAGCAAGCTTTACATTCATGAGATTGTTAGATTGCATAGAGTTCCACTCTCTATTGTCTCGGATCGTGATTCTCATTTTATGGTACAATTTTGGCTAAGTTTACAACGAGCTATGGGGACAGAGTTACACTTTAGCACCACCATTTCATCCCCAAATGGATGGACAATCTTAGAGGGTGATACAAATTCTGGAAGACATGTTATGAGCTTGCGTGTTGGACTTCAAAGGGAGCTAGAGTGATCACTTGTCGTTGGTGGAATTCGCATATAATAAGAGTTTTCAATCCAGCGTTGGCATGACACCTTATGAGGTGTTATATGGGAGACCATGTAGGTCACCGACTTGTTGGCTAGAAGCTGGAGAAAGTAGCTTTTTTGGGCCAGAGATTGTTCGGGAGACTATGGAGAAAATTTAACTAATCTAGGAGAAATTATGCACGACACAAAGTTGAGAGAAAATCTATACGGATATAAGACGAAGACCATTGGAGTTCCAAGAGGAAGATTATGTGTTTCTCAAGGTGTCACCCAAGAAAGGAGTATTTCGATTTAGCAAGAAGGGAAAATTAGCTCCAAGATATATAGGACCATTCAAAGTGATCAAGGCCATGGGTAAAGTGGCGTATCAACTTCGCTTACCAGCTCAATTATCAGACGTACATGACTTGTTCCATGTTTCGATGTTGAGAAAGTGTCAATCGGATGCGACGTATGCCTTAGATTTGGAGGATATTAAAGTCCAAGATGGAGCAACATATGAAGAACAAAAGGTGAAAATTCTTGATACCAAGGAGAAGGTATTTCGCAATAAAGTCATCTGATTGGTGAAAATCTTATGGCAACACCATGGAGTGGAAGAAGCTACTTGGGAACTAGAGCTGGAAATGCGCGAGAAGAACCTTCATGTGTTCGCGACTTGAGGTAAATTTCGAGGACAAAACTTTCTTTAAGGGGGTGGATTGTAAAACCCCACAGGTTTATCGTAATATAATGCTAAAATATTTTAGTAATTTAATATATGTAATGGCATAGGGATGAACCATATAGGTTATAGCCATAGAAAATGTTAATATTGTAAATATTAGTTAAAAACTTAATTTTTAATTATGAATATATGAAACTTATGCCAGCTATGTTTGATGTACATGTATGTTGTATAAGTTTAGGTTGGTGTTGGAAGGGTTTGGAAAGGATTGGAAATGAAAAACATCAGAAATAAGCTAAATTGGATAGACCGGTACTGTATACTTGTACCCCGAGGTCCAGAGAGTTTGTTGTTGTGTACGGATACTACCAAAAGAAATCTGACATTTTTAAGGTTGTGATTTGTGGTCCGTTTCGCTCTATAAATACATTAGGACACCTCTTTTAGCCCCTTTTTAGCATGTTTAACCCTAGAAAACCTTAGAGAGGAAGAAAGGAAGAGAAAAATAAAAGATCATGAGGGAATTGCATTTCAAAGAAGACCAAACCTTCATCTTCTTCACAAAACTAAGGAATCAAGGTAGGGGTTTTCTTCCGTCCTTGTTCATTGTGGTTAGGGTTTATATATATGTATGGTTTGCTCCCATATCTTATATATATATATATATATATATATATATATGCTATGAAACATTTGTTTCTTACTATTCTCTCAAAGATTACAATGTTTTCAATAAAACTATGGTTGAATAACCATTGAACTTCATTTTCCTGTCTCAAACCCTAGTTTTCAAGAGGAATAGGTTTTTCTCTTGATTCTTCCTTTGTTCTTGAATTCAAAACCTTAATGCTTTATATTGAGCAACAAAAAGGGTGTTTTTAGATGATCTCTTGCTTACTTTTTTTGAATTATACCATTGGGCAAATGTCTATGAAATTGGGGGTTTTTGGGGCATTAATTATAAATTGAAATAATTTGTGGGTATTTACATATTTTGTATGGCTTGTTGTGATGGACTTGAATTACCTTCAAGAATTGACGTGTAGTGTTAGAGGTTAATCTATCCCAGTTGGGGTGATATGGTTTCCTAACACTTGTAGTGGGTTATTGTTTGTGAACACAACCACTATTTTTCACGTACGTCGAGGAAAAGGGTTAGTATAGTAGTTCTTTGGGAGGATTCATCAATGCCATTGGGATGGTACACACCCTTCCTAAAATGGTTTGTGATTTGATTGTAATGGGTTAACGAGGTAGAGTCATTGCGTAGATTCTTGAGAAGCGACCAACATACCTAAGATATAGATATATTTAGGAATATGAATTTAAACGTGAGTTTATTGATGATGATTTATTATGTCTAATGGTAAATGGTTTCTACGAGAATTTGTTAAAAGTATGGGATTCCACCAGAACTTATTGAAAATGGTTTATTTTTTGTAACTTGGTTTTACTCTTCATTTAATTTATTTTTATTGTATTAACCTGAGATCTGTTTAAATGTCACTGTTTTATTTTAATGTTATATACGATATTTGGTAAAATGAGACTGAACCATTTTATATGTTTCAAAACCTTGTTCAAGTTTGGGAGGAATAGGACTACAGAGCTTACTGCTCACCCCTACATACAATACATTTTTTCAGAGTATGTGCGAGATGAGGAGGTTGGAGTTGAGGGGCAAGTGCATTGGGAAGCTCCGCTAGACGGGCACTTGGATCTCTAGGTGGATGCTTAGAGTTAAAACTCTCATATGTACTAGACTAGGATAATTCCTTTTTATGACCATGTGAGGTCTGACTTTTTTGTTATTCCATTGTAAGTTAACTTTGATTCTTTTGGGATGTAATTGTCCTATCATGGTATATTTCTTTTGGATGTAATGACCATAACTTGGTTCATTCTTGTGGGATAATGTTGTGGATAATACAAATGATGAATGAAATTGACTTATCGATGAATTTTATTAGTTGCTCTCATGATGTGAATGGTTTTTAGTTTGTAATGCCATCCAAGGTGGGTTTTTGGGCATTTCAAGAATCCCCTTCATAACTCATTTGTATCCGAATTCATGTCTTTAGATCAATCTTAATATCTCTATAGGTTCACTAACTTGATTAAGGCCAATTATTTTCAGTCTCCCAAGTATTGATTCTCAATCTCTAACCTTGAGCTAGAACGAATAGCAATGTGATCAATTTTTAATGGCTTTCATTAACATCACAACTCTTTTTACGATACCTATACTTTCGAATCCCTATGATACAATCCATTACAATATATATATCTTGTAATATACCAAATGTGAAGATAGACTGTCAATGATCACGAAATATCTCTCAATTTCCTATCACAAGACTTCTTATACTATAATCAAAACTAAAATAAGACTCCCAATGATTAAAACAATGTTCCTCAATTTACCCTCATTAGTCATCATAGTCTTAATCATTATTCATAATCTCCTTGATAATTACGATCTGCTAATTACTAGGGTAACCATAGTCATTTACCCCAAAAATTACATAAGGTTTTCACATCCATGTCAAAGCCAATGTGCATAGGTATCATCATTGATTCATCAAATTACATCTTTCTAATTATCACCACTAATTGTCAAGTTAGAATATTCAATACTCATACCAACAACACTCAAGTATAACAAATCAAACCTATCTAAATAATGTATTAAAAGAGACACCACTAATTGTCAAGTTAGAATCTTCAATACTCATACCAATAATACTCAAGTATAACAAATCAAACTTTTCTTAATAATGTATTAAACGAGACACAAAAAGAACTTCATATTCCCCCAACACAACTCCAATAGCATTTAAAAGATCTCACATAACAATAGAAGTTAACACCAAACATTGAAATCATCCTTATTTCAATAATTGTCTATTATATGTGACAACGAGCTTTTAAACTCCATAATCTTTAATTCTACAATATCGAGGATCTACTATCACTTAGTGAGGCTTCCTATATCATCTTTTTTATCTGTCTATGAGTTTGTTTACACAATTCGACCTCAAATTTTTAATCAATCTTTGTGAATATTGGTCAACTATTAACTCTACCCTTAACCAAGAGAATCCCAATTGTTAATACTTTAGAGAGTCTAAGTGTAGCGAACTACTCCCACAACAAAATACAATTGCCTAAATATAACGTCTTCAATGAGTATCCTATGTATGACCCTTTTAAGCCTTTAAAGTACATTCAATCATTACTCTGTAATATTTTCAAATTAATATTGGGAACCTCAAGTACGTAGTTATGAGACAACCTCCCATCCATTAAAGGTTACCTCACCATATTCCTTCAATTGATCATATTTGAGAATTATACTCTCATACCATCTTCAATCTAAATAATATAACTTGCATAAAGATCCATGCATAGCATCATTTGCAAACCAAAAGTCAAATTACCATTCGTCTTCTATATTAGTCCAAATGACTTAATACCAAACTAGCATACTCATTCATGTCAAATGCCCAAGTCTAAAATTAATTCTTGCTCCCCACTTCGAAGCACACAACCTCTACACTTCTTACTAGTATCTAACCGCTCTCCCATAGGTATGTCAATACTCAAGGCATGTTCTAGATTCTCAAGTTCTAATCCCAAGTTAATATCATATATGGTGCGTAGAAAGGAATGAGTAGCACCAGGATCAAATAAAATACGTGCCCAGAGTTATAGAGAAGAACAATACCTTCCACAACTGCATTGGTAACGTCCTCCTCCGGTTGGGTGAAAGCGAAAACTCTTCCTCGATTATTATCGTCGGAGGCTATAGCTCCTAATGGTCTTTGTTGTAATGCCTTCTATAGTGGTGCCTTGTATGCATTTACTTTTCCTACTGTTTGATTGGTTTTTTTTTGAAAACAATGGGCATCTATTATTTATATGCCCATAACCTCCACATACGAAGCATTGACGTGGGTTAGTGTCTATTCTATTATGAGCAACCCCATCTCATCAAACTGTTTGAAGTCTTTGTCCAACCCCTTGGTTTGGGTGATTGTATGGTGCTACTCTTCGCACTGCACCGCTGCTAGCACCAATCCTAATCAGACCTCCCATCGCGGAGTTCTGTCGTCGCTGGTTGTTGTTTCTATTTTGGTGTCGTACCAGAGTGGTTAGCTCTCTAATGCATTGATAGATACCTTTATGGCATCGGGAGGTGGTGGTAGTGGGTTGGCTAGACCTCCACGACTGCACTTACGACCTCGTCTACCGTCCATCCTGCACATCAAATTACAATTTGGTTAAATTGATATGGTAGACACCTTAACTATAACTTAATTCAAAGCATTAGGCTTGTCGAAGGGTTAGGTCGACAATTCGTTCTACCTAGTCCTTCTTCTCTAGTGGTAATCCATAACCTACAACTCTCATGTAAGACCTAAAACCTAGGCTCTCATACCAAATTTGTAACAACCCAAAATCTCCCTTGGACAGTATTACTATCTAAAACCATTTACATCATGAGAATGACTAACACAATTCATAAGTAAATAAAATTTCACTCATTATCCACAATATATCCAACATCATCCAAAAGAATATACCCAACTATGACAATTACCTCCCAAACTAACTATTGTCTTGGAGCGGAATAACAAGACCTTAAACTTCACATTGTCTCAAAAGGAATTTCCTAGTCTAGAACAAAAGAGAATTATGACTCCATACTTCCACTTCGGGATCCATGTTCTCAACTATCAGAGCCTCCCAATGTATTGACTCATCACCTCCGAGCTCCTCCTGTAGACCATAATCTGTAAAATATATTATTTGTAGGGGGTGAGCACTAAGCTCTATAGCAATATTCTCCTAAACTTGAACAACGTTTAGAAACATATAAAAAAGTTTAGTCTCACTTTTCAAAATACTGTATATAACTTTGAAATAAAACAGTGACAATTAAACATATCTTGTAAAACTCAGGTAAATTTAAACTTTTAAGAATAAAGGGCAAAACGGTAAATTCTCAACACGGTTCGGGTTAAGAACCTAAATTTTTTTAGAGCTCAGATGATGAAACAGTCCTCACTGTTGGATTCATCTCGCAAAATCTAGTTACCTTGTCAAATCTTGTTGAATTCTGAGATAGTCAGATTTTTTACGTTTTACAAGACAGTCGGGCCTCGGGTGACCCTAGCACTAAAATATTTCACAAAATTATGAATTTTATAATATAATGAAGGAAAGATAAAATAAAAATATTTTTGAACTTGAATTAGAGCAAAATTTAATCGTTTCGGGATGAGAACGGACCCAGAATTAAGAGGGACATGTGGCGTGTTGTGGGCCAAGCAATGAGAAAATATAAATAAGGGAAAAAATATGATTTTCCCCTATTCTTGTTCAGCCGATTCAGCCGAGAGAGTGAAGAGAGGGAAACAAGCGGAGACTTCACCTTCTCTCTATGATCTACGAAAATTGGGAGCTCAAATCCACTCGAGCCAAAAACAAAAGTTGTTCTCCTCGCCGAGAGCTACAAAGCCATACTAAGGAGGTCGGGTTTTGGGCGAGATTTCAAGGATGGGATTTTGGGAGAGTGAGGATTCTAACTTGTCTTGGGTTCTTTGAGCTTTTTAACGTCATTCTACGCTTCAAAAGGTAGGGTTTCTCCTACTTAGGTTTATTTACAACATAGGATGTTATATTGAAATTAGTAGGTTGATAGATGTGTATATCACTTGCCATTTGAAGAGATTTCGATGAAATGAGTATTGAAATTGGGAAGAATAATTCTACCTTGAATTGGGTATGTAAAAATTGCCTAATGTAGTTTCTTGACTTATGTGAATTGTGGGAATGCTATGTCTTTACATAATGCCTTGAGAAATTAAGTGTGTTATTGCTTGATATGTGATAGCATGCTTGGTTTTGATTCGAGTTGAAATGTTGATATATGCATATTTACATATTGACATTGTGAGATTTATGATAATTATATGCTTTTGATATATTTTGTAATGGGTTGTGTGAAATATGTTGGATATAGTTCATATGGAAAACATAGCATATTGAACATTGTATTAGGGTTGCAATGAGACATTACATTGCATATGCACGGGAACATCGCATTAAATGGATGGAGGTGCATGGGACACTTGGTGGGTGAAGAGTGGACTCAAGTAAGCTAAGTCGATGACTTGGTCGAGTCGCACGGTTTGCAAGGTAAAGCGGGTTGGGGTTAGCAAAAAGGGCTAGAAGGTCCCTCGGGTGCGAGGCTTGGTGATTTGGATAGGCACTTCCGTTGGTACAAGTCCATAAAGTGTGTCGGTGTACGCGGAACCGTTGGTGGAAGTCCATAAATACCCACCCCACAAAAGACCTTGGAATGGTTGATGTCATTTGATGTGTAACATAGATGATGGGTTCATACACATTGGCAATTGCATGTGTTAGGGAGCTGAGAAGGGCTCGGGTTGAATTGCATGGGTAAGTCTCATCTCATTTCATGGCATGACATGGTAAATTTCAACATTTGATGCATAATCCTACTTGTAATGTTATGAGTTGTTGAATGTTGCAAGTAAACATTTTATATGCATTTAGGTTGGGGAGTAGCCTCTGTAGGAAATATTCTACTAAGAGTAGCTCACCCTTTATGGAAAAAATATTTCAGGTGCTGGGCTTACACTGATGGAAGGCTCCCATTTCGAGCCCCAAGGATGAAGAAAGCTGACTTGTGGCTTTTATGGTTATTTTGTAAAGCTTTTGTAAATGAATTTCATTTTGTGTATAAATTCATGAAATTGACTGTAATGTAACTTGTACAAGTCATATTTTGTATGGAAAACCTTATTAAACCATGTTAGATGCTCAAATACATGTTGTGTAAGGGTTGTGTTGGTTTTAGAAAGGTTTAGAATAAATTAAAAATGAAAAACAGGTGAAGTAGACAAATCTGGGTTGAACCTACCGGTAGGACCTACCTGTAGTTAACAGGTAGAACTTTGCCTTGTGGGCACGAACTACCAGTAGACAACAGGTAGTTATAATCCAGTAAGTAACATCTATTGGTAGGCGATAGGTAGTTATGGTCCAGTAGGTAACACACACCGGTAGTCAATAGGTAGTACTTTTCTGGTGGACTCTAACTGTCGGTAGGTCCATAAACACCTACCGGTAGCTCTTCCAAAAATCTAAAATTTTGAAATTGTTTTGCCATGCATTTGGATTATGAAACCTTTTTGTTAAATGGTGTAAATGGACTATAAATGAGTATAAATTAAGGTACGTTAGACCTCGGTTGGGTCAAATGGTAAATTTTACATGGGTTACACGTGTGGGTTATAGTCCTGATTAAAGGGATGTTATTGACGTGATGTCGTGTTACACAATAATCATAGGTATTTTCGAAGGTTGATAGGTTATCAACGGTTGACAAAGGACCCCCGGTTTTGGGATGTCACATATCTCAAGTTAACATTATAACAATAAATTAAATGAAGAATAAAACCAAGCTACAAATAATAAGCCATTTCCAATGACAAACTATTTTCAACAAGTTTTGGTGGAATCCCATACTTCTAACAAATTCTTGTAGAAACCATTTACCATTAGCCACAATCAACCATTTTCAACAATGAACCATAACCCACCAATTATAATATAACCCCCAATGTATCTCAAGTATGGAGTAAGATATCACATGGATACACCCATTGAGAATATCTTGGCCCACACACACACCCAAATTGTAACACCCCTCACGTGGCAAGATATTGTTCTCTTTAGACCCACTAGACCTAACGAATTTGTTTCTCCCAGTATCCCTAAGAAAATGCGTCTTGCCAAGTAAGGATTAGAGGCTTACATATAAAGCCCAATAACTCCCTCTCCTTAGTCGAGGTGGGACACCAGGACTGTGCATCCTTTTACTAGGAACCTCACAATCCACCCCCTTAGGGCTGAACGTTCCCGTGCAACACAAACATTCTTACCAGTAATCTCCCATCCACATGCGAGCACGACAGGGGCCCACCCTCGAACCAGGTGAGAGTCGGCTCTAATACCATTCTGTAACACCTCCCACGTGGCAAGATATTGTCCGCTTTGGGCCCACTGGCCCTCACGGATTTGTTTCTCCAAGTAGCCCTGGGAAAATGAGTTTTGCCAAGTAAGGACTAGAGGCTTATATATAAAGCCCAACAACTCCCTCTCCCTAGCCGATGTGGGACATCAGGACTGTGCATCCTTTTACTAGGAACCTCACAAGAATACCCTAGCCCACTCATGATATAATATTGTCCTCTTTGGCATCAGCATCCTTACAAGGAACCTCTCTCCCTCAAAGTTTTTGTTTCTCCTTGGCATGAGCATCTTTACAAGGAACCTCTCACCCTCAAAGTTTTGTTCCTCTTTGGCATGAGCATTCTTACAAGGAATCTCTCACCCTCAAAGTTTTATTCCTCTTTGGCATGAATATCCCTACAAGAAATCTCTCACCCTCAAAGTTTTGTTCCTCTTTGGCATGAGCATCCTTACTAGGAACCTCTCATCCATTTTAACAAATCACAAGCAAAGTTCCAAAATTTCCAAATTTTCACATGTATTTTTTCCATAGAGCAATCGAAGAAAAATACAAGCGATCATCAACAATATCACTTTATTACTTAACACAAATCATTAGGGTTTCAAAATCAAAAACAAGGAAGAATCAAGAGGAAAATACACTTCTCTTGAAAACTAGAGTTTGAAAGCAAGAAAAAGAGATTTAAGAGCTATTCGACCATAGCTTTGTTTAAAAAATGTTAATCTTTGCAAGAATACCAAGGAATGATAGTTTTATAGCACATATATTTGATCTAGAGTCAAAAGAATACATATTATGAGGTTCCTAGTAAAAAGGATGCACAGTCTTGGTATCCCACATCGACTAGGGAGAGGGAGTTGTTGGGCTTTATATGTAAGCCCCTAGTCCTCACTTGGTAAGACGCGTTTTCCCAGAGATACTGGGAGGAACAAATCCATGAGGGTTAGTGGGCCCAAAGCGGACAATATCTTGCCACGTGGGGGGTGTTACAGAATGGTATCAGAGCCGACTCTCACCTGGTTTGAGGGTGGGCCACTGTCGTGCTTGCGTGTGATTAATACTCAAATATTGCATACTCTTATGCCCCGTTTTGGACTAATTGAGCTTTGGTGGAGTTTAAGTGATGATGTTTCAGGTCTTAAAGTGAACAAGGGTTCAAAAGCACAAAAAAAGTACCTTTGCAGGCAATCACAACATTTTAAGGAACAAATTGAAGAAGCTTGGAATAAAGAAGTAATATTCGAAAGTTAACTACCATTCGAACGGTCATAATGAACCAGGCCAGATATTATAATCTGTGTTGTAGGCAAGACCCAAGACCCTAGAGATTCAAGTACTACGTTAAAACGGTCGTAAACGTTCGAACGTCCACTGGAGCAAGGACAAGATCAGACTAACTGAAGGCATGGCGTGTTACAGACTTGTAGTCAGAAGGCCCAGGCACTTGAGTGCCACGTTCGAATGGAAACCACTGTTCGAACGCCCCTAGAATTATTGAAAAGTTCAGTCAAGATTTTGCAAGGACCTGGAGAGAGATTTGCACAAAGACTTAAAGAAAGATTTTTACAGAGAACCACGTGTAGTCTAACATAACTGGCATGCATTGATTCCATCTGACGTTTGAACGGTAGAGAATAAAGACAGAGAAATCGTTCGAACGCCATTTATCGTTCGAACAGTATTGACAGATTGTTTGCAGAGTGGTTGGTCTTTCACTTTGAATTTGACGCCTAGCTCTATTCTTTTACCCCATCCCCTGCATTCTCCTTGCCTATATACCCTTAGTTTGTAGAGAAAAGGGGAGGACTTGGCACTAAACACTTGGTAGCCAACATTTCTCATTTGTAGTTCTTCTATTTTGTCTAAGTATTATTTCTTTGCTAGAGAGTGGGGAAGTTAAATCCCCATTCCTTTTCTTTCCGTTAATGCTTACATTTACATTTGCTTAAGAGTTGTAATTCCTTTATTTACATTTAATTTTTACGTTTATGTTCTTGATTTACATTTAGTCTTTACATTTATGTCTTTATTTACTTCTAGTCTTTACATTTATGCTTTTACATACACGCTTTTGATTATGTTTTGCATTTTTATTATTTCAGCTCCCTTCTTGCTTAGAAGAGTGAAACTCTTCCACTTTTCTAAAGCTTTACCAAAGCTGTGAAGGATGGAACGTAATTCACTCATTCTTTGTTGAAGATTAGCTTCTCGTTATATGTACTTTTGTTTTGTGGAGTCCTCTGCTTAGAGGGATGAGCATCACTCACTTTTCTAGCTTTACCAAAGCTATGCATAGTGAGTAGTTTCTCATTCACTCTTTAGTAAGAGGTGAAGGGCATGTATTGATTATCCGGAGGTTATATTATGTTTCGTTCTAATGCTTAACGTTCATATCCCCTTGTTTATTGGATGATTGATTGCATCTAGCAAATCTAAGGTACTTTGTATAATCGATAGTCTTTCTATGATACAGATGACTCTTGTATGGAAAAGACTTCTCGTTTTAAGGCAAGTACCCCGGCTAGATCTTCATGACTACCCTTTAATCATCCCCATTATCAAACTTCATTCAAAAGGATGGAATATTAAATCCATGGTTGGATGACATGAAGAAATACTTGCTTGTTTGTATGCGCGATAACTCTCGGTACAAATAATTCTTGTAAACTTCTAGTAAGACATCGGAACCATGACCTTAATAGGCCATCTTTATCTTCCGATTGACTTTCCAGTAACACGGGAGTTAGTTGAGTTATCAAGCATAACTATAATAAATCGGATAATTAAATACATGTCACGATCCTTGAGCTAAAAAGTGACTTTATTTCTAATTACCTTGCAAACTTTCTTGAAGAGGATTCAATATTCTTTTCCAGAAATCACCCACATCTCACCATCCCAAAAATCTCAAAGTTACAATCAATTGGTCTCCTTTACTGATTACTTTGAAACACCAATACAACTAGTTCCCTGTGGATTCGACTCCGAACTCAAACCAGATTATTACTACAACTTGACCGCCTACACATGGGTGTACACATTTCGGATCAAGTCAAGTTTTTGACGTCGTTGCTAGGGAACTTATTAAAAAAGTGTTTTTTAGGAAAAAGGTAAGAAGGCCTTTTCTGTGAATAATTGTGAATAACTTTGTTTTATTTTTCTTTTTTTTTTATGTCTGAGAACACTCCTCACTATAAAAATTTGCCGGCAGAATCTTCTAGGTCTGTGAACCAATCTGAACCAAATTCACCTAGATCAATAACAGACTCTTGTGAGAGTATAATGGCAAACAATGAAAGAAACAGAGATGTTCCTCCAAGGGATGAATAAGTGCCTAATGTTCAAACTTCGCGGGATTACTAGAATCCTACAAGAAACAGTGTACCCTTGTATTTTATATTTCCTCCAGATGCTCCCCCCTTTATTATAAAGTCGGGGACAGCACATCTATTACCTATTTTTCATGGGTTAGAGACAGAAAATCCAGATTTACATATGAAGGATTTCGAAGAAGTGTGTGGAACATTTCAAGATAATTCTGAACTGGCCAAAATGAAACTTTTCCCTTTCTCTGTAAGGGATAAAGCTAAACAATGACTAAATTCTTTAAATACTTTTTTCATGCCCAATTGGCAGACTTTCCAGAATGAATTTTTTAGAAAGTTTTTTTCGTTACACCGGACTAACACACTCAAAAGACAAATCATGAATTTTGAAAATTGGACTTTATCAAAGTTGGGAGAGATTCAAAGATCTACTCCAAGACTGCCCCCGCCACTCTTTTGAAAATTGAACTTTGGTAGGATTTTTCAATGACTCCTTGCTAACTAAACTACGTCAGTTGTTGAAATGATGGCACAAGGAGAGTTTATGAGTAGAAGTCCGGAGGAGGCGTTCAATTTCTTAGACACCATATCTGATAGTTCTCAGATGTGGGACTCAACCGCTCCTACCACTGTCGAGTCTAGACCATCCACTTCCCAAGGGGGAAAATATGTCTTAAGAGAAGATGATGACTTGAGAGCAAAAATGTCCACTTTGGCTCGAAAGCTTGAAGCTTTAGAGATGAAAAAATTTCATCAAATTGATAATGGCCCTTCCACAGAATAAATGTGTGAAATTTGTGCATTGACAGGACATCCTACTGGGGACTGCCCTACCATCTCTGTGTTCAAAGAAGTTTTACTAGAACAGACAAATGCAATCTCCAACTTCAATAAGCCTTACTCCAACTCGTACTCTGAAATATACAATCCAGGGTGGTGAAACCACCCGAACTTCAATTGCAGGAACACACAACCAATTCCCATGAACCAACCATAAAACGCACAACCACCACGTCAAGGAGCTCCTGCATATCAACCATACTAACCACCACACAAAAGGAACCTTGAAGATACATTGAACTAGTTCATGCAGACTCAAATGAATTTCAATGCAGATTTCACCCAATCTTTCACTGAGTTCAAAGCACAGACCACCCACTCATTTGAAGATCTTAAAAGCCACATTCAAAGGTTGACCCAATCCATGAGCACACAAGAAAAGGGCAAGTTTCCTGCCCAACTAAAACCTCCGTATGATCAAGTTCAAGTTGTCACTACACTGAGAAGCGGAAAGGTGATTGACAAAACAGTCAGAGATATGTTATTTTCAAAATCAAAATCTGATGTCATCCCACTTAACTCATCAATTGAGCCCGAACTTATGATTGAAAAAAATCCTGAGCCTGTGATAGAGCAAGGGCCAGAACCTTCCAGGGAAAAAGAACAACATCCCACTTCTGGATGCAATCCAACAAGTACCATCTTCTGCCAAGTTTCTAAAAGACTTGTGCACAGTCAAGAGAAGCCAGAACGTTAAAAAAGAGCCTTTCTAACAGAACAAGTCAGTGCCTTGCTGTAATGTAAAACCCCTCCAAAATACAAGGACCTTGGATGTCCAACTATCTCATGTATCATTGGAGATTTCAAGATAGAACAAGAACTGTTAGACCTTGGAGCTAGTGTGAATATGTTACCTTATGCTGTCTACCAACAGTTGGGTCTGGGTGAACTCAAACACGCTCGTGTCACACTCCAGTTAGCGAATAGATCTGTTAAAATTCCTAGGGCCATTGTTGAAGATGTGCTTGTCCACGTGGATAATTTTATCTTTTCAGTTGACTTCGTTGTTCTAGATACTCAACCAGCATCACATTCAGAGAGCCAAGTTCCCATTATTCTTGGTCGACCCTTCCTAGCAACTTCTAATGCACTAATCAATTGCAGGAATGGAGTCATGAAATTAACCCTTGGGGATCTGACTCTTGAACTGAATATTTTTAATATTGCTAAACACCCAGGAGAGAATGAGGACGAAGGGGAAGTGAACTTCATTGAATCTTTGATACAAGAACATCTAAGCAACACGTTCTGTGAAGCTCTGACTGACTCACCTCTGATTGAGTCTGACTCATCTGAGTCAAATCCACAAAGCTGCCCTACTCATACTGTTAAGACATGGGCGCCCAAATTCGAGGAACTTTCATCAAATGGCACAAAGTCAATCTCATCAAGTGACATGTCATCAATGCCTGAATTAAAACCTCTCCCATCTGATCTCAAGAATGCATATTTGGGAGAAAACAAGTCATACCCAGTGGTAATCTCATCTAAGCTCACGGACTTGCAAGAGTCTAAACTAATTGAAGTTCCAAAAAAACATAAAAGCACCATTGGGTGGACCATCTCTGACTTGAAAGGTATAAGTCTGTTAGTCTGCAATCATGGAATATATCTTGAAGAGGACTCAAAACCCTCCTGTCAAATGCAGAGACGACTTAACCCTCACATGAAGGAAGTCGTGAGAACGGAGGTACTCAAACTCTTAGATGCAGGAATAATCTTTCCCATCTCCGATAGCAAGTGGATAAGTTCAACCCAAGTTGTACCCAAAAAGTCTGGGGTCACAGTGGTAAAAAATGATGTCAATGAACTAGTGCCAACTCGAATCGTCACATGATGGCGAATGTGCATTGATTACCGAAAATTGAATTTGGTAACTAGAAAATACCATTTCCCCCTCCCATTCCTTGACCAAGTTCTAGAAAGAATTGCAGGTCATGAATTTTATTGTTTCTTAGATGGGTATTTCGAGTATAATCAAATTGAGATTGCCTTAGATGATCAGGAGAAAAACACATTCACATGTCCCTTTGGCACCTTTGCATTTAAAAGAATATCTTTTGGACTTTGTAATGCTTCTACAACATTTCAAAGGTGCATGCTAAGTTTGTTTAGTGACATGGTTGAAAATTTTTTAGAAATATTTATGGACGATTTCTCTGTCTATGGTGACTCATTTAATCTATGTCTGACAAACTTAGACAAAGTTTTAATAAGGTATAAAGAAGCTAATTTAGTGATTAATTGGGAAAAAATTCATTTCATGGTAACACAAGGCATTGTCTTGGGTCACATTGTGTCGTCTGAGGGCATGAAAGTTGATAAGGCAAAAATTGATCTAACTGAAAATTTGTCAGCATCCAAGACTGTAAAGGATGTCCGATCATTTCTGGGACATGTAGGTTTTTACAGGAGATTCATAAAAGACTTCAGTACTATAGCCAAACTCATGTGTCATCTCCTAAGTAAGGATGTAACCTTTGACTGGAATGAAGTTTGCCAGGAAGCTTTCGAGAAGTTAAAGGGCATGTTAATTTCTGCCCCAATAATGCAACCCCCTGACTGGACTCTACCCTTTTAACTAATGTGTGATGCAAGTGATTATGCTGTAGGTACTGTATTGGGATAAAGAAAAGATAAAAAATCCCATATAACTTACTATGCAAACTTTGAATGATGCTCAAATGAATTATTCAACAACTGAGAAAGAATTGCTTGCTGTAGTTTTTGCTTTGGAAAAGTTTCGTTCTTATTTGGTTGGGTCTTCTGTTACTGTTTTCACTGACCATGCAGCCCTAAAATTCTTGCTCACAAAGAAAGATGTCAAGCCAAGGCTCTTAAGATGGACACTCTTACTTCAAGAGTTTGATCTTATCTTTAAAGATAAGAAAGGGGTCGAAAATGTGGTTGCAGATCATTTGTCCAAATTAACTTATGAATTCCATGAGGATGGACTACCAATCAATAAGAAATTCCCGGTTAAACAACTGTTCATAATTGATGAAACCCCATAGTATGTAAACATTGCTAATTTCCTAGCTACTGGAACACTCCCTCCATCATTCACTCTCATGGACAAAAAGAAATTTTTGAGGGAGGTTCATAATTTCTTTTGGGAAGATCCCTATGTATTCAAATATTGTAAGGATCAGATCATAAGACGTTGCCTCCCAGCTCAGGAAAGCAAACAGGTAATATTATTTTGTCATTCTGAAGCATGTGGTGGCCACTTTTCATCAAGTAAAACCGCTGTAAAAATCCTGCAGTGTGGTTTTTATTGGCCCACACTTTTTAAAGACGTCCACGCCTTTTGTTTAACATGTAATAGATGCCAAAGATTAGGAAATATTTCAAAAAAAAAATATGATGCCTTTAAATCTAATTTTGGTGATTGAAATTTTTTGACTACTAGGGCATTAATTTTATGGGACCATTCCCACCTTCCTTTGGCTATCTATACATTTTAGTGGCAATAGACTATGTATCCAAATAGGTTGAGACAATTTCATGCCGAAATAATGATCACCAAACGGTGATAAGATTTTTTTAAAAAAATATTTTGTCCCGATTTAGAATTCCTAATGCAATCGTAAGTGATTGGGGTTCTCATTTTTGTAATCGTTCCTTCTAGAATTTGATGAAAAAATATCTAATTTTTCACAAAGTTGCAATCCCTTATCACCCACAGACTAGTGGACAGGCCGAATTAGCTAATCAGGAGATTAAATTAATTTTAGAAAAAACGGTAAACCCATATCGTAAAGATTGGTCGTCAAGACTGACTGATGCACTCTGTGCATATCGTACTGCTTTTAAAGCAATTTTGCGCAGATCTCCCTATCGATTAGTCTATGAAAAATCCTGTCACCTACCTGTGGAATTGGAATATAGGGCATACTGGGCCATTAAAGCAATGAATTTTGACCTGGACAAGGCAGGACTTTCAAGAAAACTTCAAATAAATGAATTGGAAGAATTGAGAAATGAAGCTTATGAAAATGCTAAAATTGCAAAGAACAGGATGAAAGTTTTCCACAACAAGAACATTGTACGAAAATCTTTTGAACCTTCCCAGAAGGTCATGTTCTTTAATTCAAGACTCCGTCTCTTCCCTAGTAAGTTAAAACCAAGATGGACTGGACCTTACATTGTCAAAAAGGTGTTTGATCATGGAGCAATACAAGTGAAAAACCCATCGAACAGTAATATCTTTACTGTTAATGGTCAGATGTTGAAATCGTTTTTAGAGGACTTTGTTAAAAATGTGAAAACCATTAATTCAATAGACTCCGAATATCCCTATGAGAATCACACCCGCCGACACTCAAAAGGATTGGATCAGGTAAAAATCCGACACGAGGAGGTACCATCATGAGACCCCCACCATTTTTTCTCTACCTTTCCCATCAGTCTCCATTGAGCCCCCCACCACCACTCTTTTTTTTTTCTTTCCCTCTTCTTTTTATTCTTCCTCTTCTTCCTTGCTTTATGAATCACTACGTTCTTTCTTCTCCTTCTTAATTCTCTTCCCCCTTTGTCTGCGAAATCGACCATAACCAAGCGAAATCATGTCCATGTACCCAGAAGAGCAGATCCCTATTCTGATGTTGTACATTATTTTACTCCAGTTGTGTATGGGTATATTGCTACTTTGCGCAATCACAAACAATCCTTACAAGCGTAAGCGAGGTCAAGATCTGAACATAAAGCATTAATGGTTGCATTTCGATTTGTAGGTATCTGAAGAAGCACGGGTCACTGCAATTCAACCTCATTTTCAAGAACCATACTGGTAAAATCAAAACATTGGGGACAATGTTCAGTTCAGGTTGGGGGGTGTGAGAACCTGTAGTTCATATTTTGCCTGTATTTTGTTCTTGTACCCGTGCCATAAATTTTTTTTTTGTTGTTGTTGCCTTGCTATATCTGTGGGTCAGTTTAAATTGTCTTTGTGACTGACAGACATTAAAGAACCAGATAGTGAGTCTAAAAGTCTAGGAATCATGGATGTTAAACTTTTTTGGTTTAGTCTAGGAGCTCTACGCATTTTTCCATTAGATGTGCATAATGTGAGCATCAGAAAAGCAAAGCTGGTAAGGAAAAATGAGATCCGAGAATAGCAAGCAAAACCTCTCTGTGGCAGAAGCACTTTTGCTAAACGCCGTCGTGCCAAGAGACTTGGTGCCTGTAAACAATATGGTCGGGTATTTCATGATAAATGATACAATCAGTGCTCTGAACCGATTTTTGGTCGCGCACTCGATCGATTAGACTGATAGTGAATGGGTAGAGTAAGGATTATCCTGACACGCCATCCTATTCTGGTGTTATGCTTAACCGATTTGTGCGACAAGAGATTGGAAGAGTCACTGGTAGTTCAAGCTACACAGAAGATGACTCGGATTAAGATTGCATCCTGATAAGCAGTGAAAAAATTATGTTTTGAGGAATGAAAGCCAATTGTCTGAATTTTGGTAAATTGTGTGAAATTTTTGTGCATATTTTTGTGCTTTTAAATTACTACAATGAAGATATGAGCCGAATAAGGAATGTCCCAAAACACCAACCCCAAGTGTGGGTGGGGATTTATCCTGAGACGCCATGAATTTTTGTTTTAAATTTTTGATGTTTAACCTTCTCTGAGCATATGTAGTGTAATAGAGGAACATTTGATTTTTTGTTTAACATTCAAACACCATTTACCGTTCGAACGCATAATGCTTGCAGTACTTTGTGACTGATGACCTCTCTGATGGAAACACTGTTGAAAACACAAGGTACTGGGAGCAACACATTTGATTTTTGGTTCACCGTTCAAACGCCGTTTACCATTCGAACGATAGTTTAAGATTCTCTATTTTACGTTCGAACGTTTAATGCGTTCGAATGGTACGATGCAGAGTATAAATACCTGAACGTCTGATTCATTTTAAAATCCCTAAAATCTCTCCAAACCCTAGAGCTCTTTTTTCACTTCCCATTCATCTATCTACCCTCAAGCCCTAAGGAACCCTAAATCGACTCACCCCATCTCCAGCTAAAAAGCATCAACTCCAGACCTCAAACCCAAAGTTTTAGACCCTTCTCCAGGCTGCCACCGTTCGAACGCCATGCGACTACAAGATGAAGATTCCTGCTAAACGCAAGCCACCAGTGAACCAAGAACCCAACTGGGTTGAGGAGGGGATCCAAGACGAACAAGGCAGGGAGAAGAGAAAGAGGTACGATCGTACCAGGTTTCCAAACGCTATGAAAGCAGAAAGGTAGGAAAATTTCTATTGAAATCAAGATGTGGTGTGTGAGAGAGACATTGTAGTCTCTGATTTTGCTGAGTTGGGTTTGCTGGAGGAGATGGAGAGAAGATAGTGGGTGTGGCATTTGAGGAACGGAGGGAGGGCCGTTGTTGATTTGGTACAGGAGTTCTACTCCAACACCAAAATCATCAATGGCACTATACGAACCTATGTCTGGGGAAACCACATCAGTGTGGACGAGGAGTATCTCAAGAAAATTAGACCAGAATTACCTCGAGTGGAAAACCCCAAATACCCCCAAGGAAAAACGTTGAGTTGGATATGGTAGGAAAAGAGTTGACCGAAGATGTGAATTTTTCATGGGCAGGGAGAAATTTTCTGAAACAAGGGGAATTGATCGACAAGTATAGAATGCTCAACTTGATTGTGGTCTCCAACCTAGTCCCTCTAAAAAGTAAAAATGAGATTTTACCGGAGATGGCTCGCCTCTTATATGCTATAGGAAGAGGACATAGCATTGACCTCCCTTCTCTCATCCTAAATGAAATCAAGAAAGGATGCAATGTGAAAAAAAGTGCATTACCCTTTTGGCACTTTGGTGACATAAATTTGTCTAGAAAATGGAGTATGGGAGAGGCCCGAAATGGAGATACAGTTGCCAATGGGAAAACTTGACAAGGGCTCATTCAAGAGAAGCAAGGGGCACAGCGATCCCTCGGCAAGAAGGCAAGAAAGGCCACCAGCCCAAGGAGGGGATGAAGTACAAGAAGAGCTTGACCGAGAGGAAGAGAGGGAGCTAGAGAGAAAGTAACTAATCACATGATCCGTTTGACACACATCTTGGCAATCTTGACCTCAGGTCACAACTCTTTTAACTGATATTATTTCTATGCTTACATTATCAAATGAACATGAGTATTTGTTGTTCTCAAAGTACACGGTGATCAAACTTGAAAATGGAATCGGTATATAACCGACATTCCCTGCAAAACCTGACATGATCAGTGGAGATTACAAAGGATATCATGGTAAGTTTTGAAGCTTGCGATGCTTCAGAGGGAACACCCACATTTACTCATGAAGGGTCTTCTTTCATCACATATCTTTCAATAATCTCAATAATTTTGTTTTGATTGATACAACAAATGTGATCTATTGACATATCCTGCAATAAATACAGGCAAGACGACACATGCGTATGCACATACTTGAGAAAGGATCTTAGGCCATCTTTGGATCAATTTTGAGCCTCAGCCAATCCTTTCACAAAAGTATGACCCTAGTCAGCCATGATTGAGCCTTCAAAAAAAAAAAAAAGCCCATATGATGACCAAGTCACAAGGAAAAATACTTGACCTACCTTGCTATCTAATTTTCATACACCCTCGTTTAAATCTGAATGATAAAAGAAAAATAAGAAAATTAGAAAAGATACTGGAGGCAACGGTTTCATGAAAAGAAAAGAGTGAAAACAACCGAAAAAGAAAAAAAGAGAAACAGGGAATTGCCAAGAAAGTGAAAATGGGAAAAATGAAAGAAAGAAATTTCATTCCTAAAAGAAATGTCAAAAAGCCCACCAGAGGTGTGCTATAGTGCATAAAAAATATAGCATTTTTGAGACTCCATTGACGTCATTTCGTTAGCCACGACCTCTAGCCACATTACAACTTATAAAAACCCTAATTGATCTCAAGTCTAATGCATATGCACGTTGTTAATCACAAGTTGAGGTATGTTATATAGCATTTCATTATTTGTATCAATATTCTTCCATGAGATTATGCTAAGAACATGATGAGTCTATTTGCTATAAAGTTTCACTCCTTTACTAAATTATGAATGCAATTTTTGATTGACCATCTTCTGATTACATGCTCAGCGAGAAACAAGTCATCATAGTCAGAGTGAATCTTTTGTTGAGAGTATCCCTATGAGAGATTTGGGAAGTCAAAACTATCCATGAAGGGTGATTAAAGTGGAATATTTGTTATGCACAAATTCTTGTTTCCAGAATGATCATCCTACTACAAAGGAAATTTCAAATGCTAATTTTTGCATAGGGATAGTACCAATGGTGAAGAGCATGCAGACCTTAAAGTCAAAATTAAAGGATGGGTGTCTCAATGACCATGATGATAATTTACTTTAATCAGCAATCTCACAGTTACATTTGTTCAATCGAAGTTTGTGGGTAGCTTCACTAAAAACCCTCACGAGATAACACTTGTCCTCTAGGGTAAACCTAGAGGTTAAACGGCTTATTGCATAAGCTAAATGCAATTGGATAACCTATGAAAAAGGTGTTAGAAATAGATTTACATTTTAATTGTTGTATTGCTAGGGACTAGCAATATCTAGGTTGGGGTGTGATTAATACTCAAATATAGCATATTATTATGCCCCGTTTTGGACTAATTGAGCTTTGGTGGAGTTTAAGTGATGATGTTTCAGGTCTTAAAGTGAACAAGGGTTCAAAAGCACCAAAAAAGTACCTTTGAAGGCAATCATAGCATTTTAAGGAACAAATTGTAGAAGTTTGGAATAAAGAAGCAACGTTCGAACGTTAACTACCGTTCGAACGGTCATAATGAACCAGGCCAGATATTATAATCTGTGTTACAGGCAAGACCCAAGGCCCTGGAGATTCAAGTACTACGTTCGAACGGTCATAAATGTTCGAACGTCCAATGGAGCAAGGACAAGATCAGACTGACTGAAGACATGACGTGTTGCAGACTTGCAGTCAGAAGGCCTAGGCACTTGAGTGCCACGTTCGAACGACAACCACCATTCGAATGCCCCTAGAATTATTGGAAAGTTCAGTCAAGATTCTACGAGGACCTGGAGAGAGATTTGCACAAAGACTTAAAGGAAGATTTTTACAGAGAACCACGTGTAGTCTGACATAACTGGCATGCACTGATTTCATCTGATGTTTGAACGGTAGAGAGCAAAGACAGAGAAACCGTTTGAACGTCATTTACCGTTTGAATGGTATTGACAGACTATTTGCAGAGTGGTTAGCCTTTCACTTTGACTTTGACGCCCAACTCTATTCTTTTACCCCCTCCCCTGCCTTCTCCTTGCCTATATATACCTTTAGTTTGTAGAGCAAAGGGGAGGAGGACTTGGCACTAAACACTTGGTAGCCAACTTTTCTCATTTTTAGTTCTTCTATTTTGTCTTAGTATTATTTCTTTGCTAGAGAGTGGGGAAGTTAAATCCCCATTCCTTTTCTTTCCGTTCATTCTTACATTTACATTTGCTTAAGAGTTGTAATTCCTTTATTTACATTTAGTCTTTATGTTTATGTTCTTGATTTACATTTAGTCTTTACATTTATGTCTTTATTTACTTCTAGTCTTTACATTTATGCTTTTACATACAAACTTTTGATTATGTCTTGCACTTTTATTATTTCAGCTCCCTTCTTGCTTAGAAGAGTGAAACTTTTTCACTTTTCTAATGCTTTATCAAAGCTGTGAAGGGTGGAATGTGATTTACTCATTCTTTGTTAAAGATTAGCTCCTCGTTACATGTACTTTTGTTTTGTGGAGTCCTCTACTTAGAGGGATGAGCATCACTCACTTTTTTAGCTTTACCAAAGCTATGAAGAGTGAATAGTTTCTCATTCACTCTTTAGTAAGAGGTGAAGGGCATGTATTGATTATCCGGAGATTATATTATGTTTCGTTCTAATGCTTAACGTTCATATTCCCTTGTTTATTGGATAATTGATTGCATCTAGCAAAGCTAAGGTACTTTGTATAATCGATAGTCTTTCTATGACACGGATGACTCTTGCATGGAAAGACTCCTCGTTTCAAGGCAAGTACCCAGGCTAGATCTTCATGACTACCCTTTAATCATCCCCATTATGAAGCTTCATTCAAAAGAATAGAATATTAAAGCCATGGTTGGATGAAATGAAGAAATACTTGCTTGTTTGTATGCTCGATAACTCTTGGTACAAATAATTCTTGTAATCTTCTAGTAAGACATCAGAACCATGACCTTAATAGGCCATCTTTATCTTCCGATTTACTTGTCATTGACACGGGAGTTAGTTGACTTATCAAGCATAACTATAATAAATCGGATAATTAAATACATGTCCCGATCCTTGAGCTAAAGAGTGACTTTATTTCCAATTACCTTGTAAACTTTCTTGAAGAGGATTCAATATTCTTTTTAGGAAATCACCCACATCTTACTATTCCAAAAATCTCAAAGTTACAATCAATTGGTCTCCTTTACTGATTACTTTGAAACACTATTACAACTAGTTCCCTGTGGATTCGACTCCGGACTCAAATCGGATTATTACTACAACTTGACCACTTGCACTTGGGTGTACACATTTCGGATCAAGTCAGCATGTGGACATGAGGTTACTGGTAAGTATGCTTGTTCTGCACGGGGACGTGCATCCCTAAGGGGGTGGATTGTGAGGTTCTTGGTAAAAGGATGCACAGTCTTGGTGTCTCACATCGGCTAGGGAGAGGGAGTTGTTGCGCTTTATATGTAAGCCCCTAGTCCTTACTTGGCAAGACGCGTTTTCCTAGGGATATTGGGAGGAACAAATCTGTGAGGGTCAGTGGGCCCAAAACAGACAATATCTTGCCACGTAGGGGGGTGTTACACAAATCCTCACATGCATATCCAACTTTGGGAAGGTCGTATTCCAACACAATGGCAGTGATGAATCCAACCCAGGAATAGTATACTAACCCTTATCCTCAGTACCACATGAGCGAATAGTGGTTTGGTCCTCACAATGCACCAACCTCACTACGAGTGGTAGGGAACCTTCAAATCTGCACGGAGTAAAAAACATATTTACACCACTCTACGATATCCGGTCATTAGTCACCCATGGTCATACAAACCTCTACAAGAGATACCATACAAACCCATTTCCTAAAATCACAAGCAAATTCAAAAAATCTCAAATTTTCACATGTAATATTCCAATGGAATAATTTAAGAAAATATGAAAGAGATCATAAAAAATACCATTTTATTGTTCAACACAAAGCACTAGAGTTTTGAAATTAAGAATAAAGGAAGAATCAAGAGAAAATCCCTTTCTCTTGGAAACTAGGGTTTTAAGACAAGAAAAAAAAGGATTCCATGGCTATTCCACCATAATTTTGTTTAAAACAAGAGAATCTTTGCAAGAATACCAAGAAATAATGATTTCATAGCATATATATA
>JAHQCQ010013600.1:0-10116 GCA_023539305.1 Ilex asprella
TTATATTGAAAGTAGTTCACGTGCAACGCACGTGTGCATCAACTAGTTTGATAAAAGTGAAGATCAATTGGATAAAATTGAATGTTTAATCGATAAAATTGAATAGTAACTTTATAAAATTGAAGATCAATTTATAATACTATTGCAGGAAAATTTCCATCTCTTACATTGGCACTACTACCATATTCTATGCCACTTTATTTGTAGATGTATCAACGGATTGGATTTTAAACGGATTTTGATTTAAAGAACTTTGATCCAATTAAACTAAGGATCTCATTTCCAAGCCAAATAGCTCAATTAAGCTTAATAGTAGCAAGTCACATCTAAATTTAAATTCAATTTCATCAAACAGAAACTCAATCCAATAATCTATATGTATACAGAAATAAAATTTGGAATGGATCACAGTCAAATTGAATATTTGTATATTCAAATCACAATCTGTAAAATATAATTGAACAAATTCAATATGCATGGTAGAGGAAGGAACCCTGTCTTTCCTGTGGCAATTCCAGGGAAGATACCAGGAAATGATCTTTCATGACACAACCCAACCACCTAATTACCACTGATTTTAATATTCCAGTAAATAATTATTTCTACCTATTGGAGTATGCATGTATGTGCTGGTTCACACTATGCTTTGTTTGTTTGTATGATCAATCCAGAAAAGTCAGCTTCACAGCTCGGCAGCAAAACAAAATCTCTGCGATTAACCTAACCCCATGAATGAAACATCCAAGGATGGCTACTTATTAAAAAACCAAGAAAAAACAAACATAATGACTCATTTATGTCCTACATCATAACCATATCTCCACTCTCCTTGAATTTATTAAGCTACCGATAGTGGGAAACGCAAATTTAAATAGATAGCGTGCATAGTCTTTCATTTTCTGTGTCGTAAGGAATAACTTAAATGTACGACTAATTGTGTGAAGAGATAGAAGAAGAATTAAAAATATGAGTGATATATTTTCTATCTTTTAATGAAGGAATCATTTATTAACTCCTTTGAGCTTGGTAGGAAGGATGAATGGTAAGACGAATTGATTTTTCATTATTGCATTAGACACTTTTTTTGGGCCCCAAACTATGCATTTTATGTCAATTTGACCCACAATCTTTGAATTTGTATCATTTTGATCCTTAAAATTCGCAATTTGTCACTTCAGTTTCTAAAGTTTTCAAAGAATGTGTCTCAAGTGTGATCACGTGAGATACACATAATGATCTTCGTTAGTAAATTCTAACTGTTGTTTTCGATTTTACAATAGTGACACTAATTAAAAAATTGAGACCAAATTGATATAATTAAAATATTGGAGATCAAACTGACACAAAGCTCATAGTTTAGGGACCAAAAATGTTTTTTGTCTTTTTATGGTATTTGGTATGGATGGAAAATGAAAAGGAAGAAAAAAAATATGAATGGTTGTTTTACCATTTTCTCTATAACTCAACAAATTTTTAATCCCAATTATTTGGGGTTCGCTACATGAATCATGTTTTTTCATTATGATCTGTTGGACCATACATTCTATCATTTTTAACTATTTTGTTCACAATTATTTTAGCCCTATATCTACTGTTCGCATTACCATCGATGAGTATCAAATCACTCTTCTTTACCAGTGAATTATTCACTCTTCTATGTACATGTCATTTTAATTGTATCAATGTATAAAATTAATGTGCACATAATATATTTATAATATAAAATAGGACATACTTTAATAAATTCATTTGACAATCTCAAATTAACTCATCCAACAACCACCAACATCCCACTCAAAATCATTCATATTGAATTCTCCCTCCAAAAAAAATTGATCACTTCTTATTTACGTTGTATCTTGCCCTCAGACACAGGTTACCCCTAGTAATAAATAATATATATTTCAACACACATAATTAATTTTTCATCTATTTTTTATGCACTTTTTCCTCTAATTTTAGAGGGATAGATTTTGGTGAGTTAAAAGGAAAACTAATCATACCAAACAAAGCTTAAATCAGCTTCAATTTTAGGTGTATTTGTTAAGCTTGCTTGTTTGTATGGTCAATCCCACAAACTGAGCTTCACAGCTTGATACAAAACAATATTTCTACAATAAACCTGACCCCATAAATGAAACATCCAAGGATGCTTACTTAGAAAAATAGACATAATGAATCATCCATGGCCTACATCATAACCATATATCCACGCTCTTTGAGTTTATTAAGCTATTGATTGTGGGAATTATAGATTTAAACACACAACGTGTAAAGACTTCTATGTTATGTGTCGTAAGGAATGATGTAAAATGTTATGTGACATATCAGGAGAAGATTGCACTCTTAACAATTGAATGATTTTAATATTCCATTAAATTATATGATTTCTACCTATTGGAGTATGCAAGCATGCATGTGCTGGTTCACACTATGGGTCTGTTTTGTTTGTACGATCGATCCAATAAAGTCAGCTTTACAGCTTGACACAAAACAATAATATATCTACAATTAACCTAACCCTATGAATGAAACATCGATCCAAGGATGTTTACTTTGAAGAAAACGAAGTTAAAACGAACATAATGACTCATCTGTCGTCCACAAACATACAGATTTTTTTCTTTTTTTTTTGCATAAAGAAATGTTACATATTGTAGAATACAGGGCTCTAGAGCGTTTGGGGTATATTTTTGTTAATGCTCAGCTTTCGCATCTAGAGAGAGAAAGAGAGAGAGAGAGGGAACGGAGCATCAATAAATGATATATTTGTGCGGATAGAACAGATTCCTCCCGTGGTGAACACAGAACAGTAGGGGGTGACGATTAATAGTGGAAAATGAATCAAGCACAAGATCTGACCGGACGGCGATGAGTCTCCTTTGGTGGTTCGTCTTTGGATCAGGTAGTAGTCCTCACTGCCTTGAATAGATTGAGAGAGCCAAAGAGGGTTAAGGAGTGGTGATGAATTGTTTCTGGTTTCCGATCGATCCCGACGAGTCACTGGGACGCCTGGAACACAGAATAGAAAAGTTAGAAGGTGGCCGGAGTGTTCTCCGGCGTATCCCCTCCGACGATCAAGTCAATTATTGATGAGAGGAGAAGAAGAAAACACTGAGTAGTATCCTTGTGTGAAGTTTTTTGCATACCTTTATCCTTGTTTTTGAGGGACTATTTATACCTTCCAAAGCTCATCATTGTTGATAGCCTAGGTATGGGATAGTTGTCAGAGAGGGGACAGCATGCCCCACTGACATGCATGGGTAATCCTCCATTATTAATTGCTCGGGCTGCCTTTGACTCCCGAGCAATTAATGCTCGTTATTCGATACAGAGGTGTTAACTGCTCGGCCTTTAAAAAATTTAATGTTCCTTGCTCTCAGCTTCCATAGTCTTCATTGATGTCCCATCACTGAGATTTCATTAAATGCGCGTGACTGGAACAACTTTCTATCAATGTGGGGCGTCCTTTTGTAGGTACCCAATAGACTGCAACTTTTACCACATGTCGGCTTATCCTTGGTAGAAAGTCTCATTCGTTCTGATTTTTTGAAAAATTAACCCAATGATTAACTTGGTATTCCTTAGAGGGTAACAACTGTAGTCGTCAGTAGTCAACTCGAATAGAGTATCCTCGGTGCCGAGGACACGTATCTCTAGAGAAATGCCCTTGTCACCGAGACACAAGGCATCCTTTGGAGAGTACGACCCTCACGCTGAGAGATGAATCCCTTCGGACGTCGAGGGCATGGTCGACCTCAGGAGACATTTGCGACGTCTGGCCCGATCACTGGGGACGTGTCATGATCATATCACATCGGCACCGAGGACACATGTCATGATCATATTCTTTCTCAGAAATGTCCCATCAATATTGATATCCCATTTTCATCCTTTCAACCTTTAATATTATTTCCTTTCTTTTTGGTACACAAATGAACTATCTAGAAAGTGCAAAATATACTTGCTTTGGTTGGTTTCCAATGCATTTAGCCTGATCCTTCAACCATTTCATCACCGTTTTAGAGACCCAAAAACGTTTTATCTGAAGATCAGAAGCAAACAAAACTATGACAGAGATTGCTGTATCATTTCTACTCGACCAACTAAAACCCTTCCTGAGAGTTGCCGAAATAAAAAAAGAGATTTATCCACAACTCAAAGTTTGGGTGGTGCAAATTCAAGATGTTGCTTACTATACCAAAGATGCTCTTGATGAATTCATGCTCCGATTGGGGCATGCTCATGGGGATGGATTCCATGGGTTTCTTTGTAATAGTCCTAACAAACCATTGATAGGTTTAATAGTGATCTAATTAAATAAGGAAGTTTTAATATATTATGAATAAGTATATTAAATATATAAGAAACATAAAGATAAGTACAATATACAAAGAGAGAGTATGTTGTATCCATCGATTTCATATTTTTGTGTCATTATTTTATTATTTTTTATCTTTAAATTTATATGTTCTAACTTATAATATCAAAGTTAATTACGTTGTCCAAAACCAGCACATCTCTTTCGCAAAGAGACCACCAGAGCAGAGAGCATCTCTAAAGTTGTGTTTTTTTTTTTAAATCACATCATTACAAGAAAGGAGAAGAGTCAAACCTGTTAAAGCTTCAGTAAATCTATAATATAAAATAAGGCTGCTTCAACAAGTCGATCTTACGGTCTTAAATTTATTCATCCAATTGTCAAAAAATTATCATTTTTTCCTTAATATTTCTCATTTCAAAAAGTCAACGATTACGGCTGATCTTATAACATATTCTAAGGTCTCAAATTCATTCATCAAACGATCAAGAAATTATAATTTTTTTCCTTAATATTTTCCCCTCCAAAAAGTCAACGATTACTGCTAATCTTGGAACACATCCTACGGTTTCAAATTCATTCATCCGACGGTCAATAAATTATGATTTTTTTTCCTTAATATTTTCCTCCCAACAGGTCAACAATTATTGTTGATCTTGAAATACATGATTTTCTCCGACATAATAATTAAATTGGTCAAATTTCTCATTAATATCATCTGTGTAGTGTAACACTTTGAATTTGTATAAGACACAATGAGAATAAAAAAGCTAATCAATTTAAGATGAAAACAAAACAAGGGCGCTGATTAAATTTAACTCGATTTTGATTACATGTATATAAACTAATAATTTTTTAAGTAAGTCTGTAATATAAAACAAGGCAGTTTCAACAAGTCAATCATATGGTCTCAAATTTATTTATCCAATGGTCAAAAAATTATAATTTTTGTCGTTAATATTTCTCTCCCGCCTAAAAAAAAGTCAACGATTACGGCTGATCTTGGAACACATCTTACGGTCTTAAATTCATTCATCCAAAGGTCAAGAAATTATAATTTTTTTTCTTAATATTTCTCTCTCAACAGGTCAACAATTACTGCTGATTTTAGAATACATGATTTTCTCTGACAGAATAATTACTCATTGTTTAATATTATTTGTGTAGTGTAACATTTTGAATTTTTATAAGACACAATAATAACATTTTAATTAAAAAAAACTCATCAATTTAACAGATAAAAAAAAACATGGACGTTGTTTAACACATTTCAATTGACTATAATTAATTTTAATTTTATTTATTTAATTAATTATCTCAAACTAACATATTTTACACATATTTTGAAGCAAAAGTTGAAGATTAATTTTTTTTATCTTTTAAGAAAATTCAACGCTAATATATTCTTATAAATTAATAATTTTATAATAACTTGTACTAATTAAAAAATAATATTTTATAAATGATATTTATAGATCTTTTTTTTGATAGGAAATATTTTGGCGATATACTTTTTGATAAATTATATTTTTAGTTTGTATTAGATTTTACTCCATTTTGATTAGATGTATATAAATTAATGTTTTTTAAGTCAATTCTATCATAATTCATTGATTTATCTATAATATCTATAATATAAAATAGGGCAACTTCAACAAGTTGATCCTACGGTCTCAAATTCATTAATTCAATGATTAAGAAATTATAATTTTTTTCCTTAATATTCTCCCCCCTAAAGTCAACGATTACGTCTGATCTTGAACATATCTTATGGTCTCAAATTCTTTCATCTAACGGTCAAGAAATTAACATTTGTTTTCCTTAATATTTCCCCCCAACCAGTCAACGATTACGACTGATATTGGAACACAGGATTTTCTTTGACATAATAATTAAATTGGTCAAATTTTTCATTAATATCATTTGTGTAGTGTAATATTTTGAATTTGTATAATATACAATGACAGCATTTTGATTAAAAAAAACTCATCAATTTAAGATTAAAAAAAAAATAAGGGCATTGTTTAACACGTTTATATTGAATATAATTAATTTTATTTTTTTATTTAATTAATTATCACAAACTAACATGTCTTACACATATCTTGAATTAAAAGTTCAAGACAAATTTTTTTTTATCTCTTAAGAAAACCAACGCTAATATGTTCTTATAAATTAATAATTTTGTAATAACTTGTACTAATTAAAAAAATATATTTTATAAATGATATTTAAAAACAGATCCCAACACTATCAATTCAATGATTATAATACATTAAATCCCTAAATTATGCCTCAATAGTATTGGTGAAAACAAAATTAATTGGGTCAAACAAGTTTGGTACTAGAACAAAAAAATAAAAAGTTCATACTAAATCTCTTAAAATTAGGAAACTAAAATTGATTCCTTAGAATATTAGTATGATTTGTTGAAGTTTCATTTAGTTAAAAAATTATGGAATATATAGTCAAAAATGAGTAAAATGTGAAATTTGTAAGAAGATTAAAAATTATAAAATATTACTTCTATTTGTGTCAAATAAATTATATAATTGATTCTTAATGTATAAATGTTATCATATTAATTTTTTTCAAACAAACCCTTTTTATGTTTAATGAATTTTTAAGTATCAAATTCGATATAAAAAAATATAAATATATCACATTATTTTTATCTATTATACTTAAAGTGTGTCCACCTTAGATCATATTTTTTGCTCCGTCACTGTTATCAGGAATCTCCACTCTTTATTTCTCCAAATTAATTGATTGATTTAGGTTGTACCGTATTTTAAGACACGAATTATGCCTAATGATAGATAAAAGGACACCAACAGGGACACATTGGACACGATAAATTGTGAGACTATTTCAAGTTTCAACTGCTCCATAGACTTTTGCAAGTTTCAATCAGTGTTATCAGAACTGAATTGGACCGGCCGATCGGACCGGTTCAACCGTGAATCGGGACCTTGACCGGTCCAATTCCGTAATTGAACCTCTTAAGGAATTAAACCGGTTAAAAATCGAAAAACCGGACAGATTTTTAAAAAAACCGTGAACTGGCGATTTTATAAAAACCGGCCGATTTAATGCCAACTTTAAAATTAAATTACATAAGCTCAGGCCCAGACACTTTGATCTGATCCCAACCACTCAACTAAAGCCTCTGGTTCTTGAAAATGTGCCACTTTTATTGCCCTAATCGCTAATCGTTTGTCCAGGTCCTCCAAGGCTCCAAGCGACTGCGACCACCACCAACCAACCGACTGCGATCAATCACCAGGACCAGGCGACTGCCACCAAGGATCCAACGACCACCACCAGGCGACTGCCACCAAGGCTCCAACGACCACCCAGCGACTGCGATCAAAGACCCACCACCAAGCGACTGCGATCAGAGACCAACCACTGCGATCACCTACCAGCGATCTCAGCCTCAGGCAAGATTTTCTTGATTTGGGTTTTTTTTTTTTGCAGTTTCATTGAATCTTGATATGGGTATTTGTTGCTACTTTCATTCCCTTTGCGGATTGGTCTTTTGCAATCTATTTATCTAGGGTGTTCTAATTAGACTTCATTTTTTGGGAAATTGAGCTCGGGTATGAATTCTTGATGAATCTTAATATGGGTATTTGTTGCTAATTCCATTTATTGATGAATCTTGTTAGGCTCGGGTATGAATTTGATTACCACAGTGATTGGATTTGGGATGAGTGTGCCACTTTTATTGTGTTCTTGTAAATTGTAATAGTCCATATTATAGATCTCTGATTGTGATAACTAATGGGTAGTCATAAACTTGATTATGTTGTTTTTGCTTAGCAAGTGTGTGGGTAAATGAATTAGATTTTTGCTTAGTTAAATAAAGTAATGCAAGACTTGGGGTATATGTGTTTGGATACTTTTATCATGCTTCATATTTTCTGTTTGGATTTTTGTTGTCATTGTTGATTTTATACTTTTAGTTTGTATTTTATATTTTTTAGCTAAATTATTATGTTTTATAATTATTATATATATTTTTATTTTTTTTATTATATGACCGGTCCAACCAGTGACCCACTAGTTGAACCAGTGAACCATTGACCCAGTCCCCTAGCCGGTTCGATGACCGGTCCGGTTCTGATAACATTTTTCAACTACTATTTCAAGTTTCAACTACTCAAAAAAAACTGCTCCATAGACTTTTGCAACCAATTTTTCCGCCATTTCTCTTCCATATCTATCATGCCATCAATGAAGGACCCGGGCAGAAAGCAACCCCTGTTGGTGTGGTGGGCGGAGGCGGCGGCTAGGACCATCTATGGAGCAAATTTTAATTCCAATTTGAGTTATATTTAACTGGATATAAATTAATATTTTAATTTATTTTTCTGAATTTGAATTAGATTAAGTTTTTTTTTAAATAGTTTTGAATTGGATACATGTAAATTCGAGTCTATAAACATATGTAAATTTGTATATACATGCATACTTAAATAGATTATCAATGAGATTGACATAAAATTAAATAGAAATAATTGAATAGAATGATTAGTTGATTAAATTAGGTTGAATGTTAACTTAAATGTGATAAAATTATTAATTTTTTATGAAATTTTGTTGGGATTCAATTTTAAGATTTGGTTAGATATTTGATTATTAACGGATGCAGGTATGAATTAAGATTTTGAAATCTATCGAATAAACGAATCGGATTTAAAACTTTATATTTTTATCGAATTTAAATTTGATCAAATTAAAATTCGATTCAGATTGAATTCGCTGACGGTCCTAGAGGGCCACACACTTTATTCACAATCAAAAAAGTTAACAAGTTTGAAAGCTTTTGTTTATTTTTCTTTTTCTTTTTTGTGTGTGTACTTGGGAGAAACGATTCGAACCAAACCAACTTCACCATTACAGAATTTACAGGTTTTATTCTTTTTGGGTGAGTCAGAATTTATAGGGTCAAAACAAGATATTTTTACAACTTTAGAGTGATTTTCACACATATTATACACTACAGACTACAGAGGCTGTTGAGGGTGTGGGCCATATCTTTGTTCACTGCTCAGCTTTCACATCTGGAGAGATAAATAATGGAGCATCGCCATCAATAAAGGAGAAGGATAGCCCATTTTCATCCTTTAATATTATATTCTTCTCTGTAATTTTGGTCCACAAGTGAAGTATCTATCTGCAAGGAGCAAAAGTTAGTTTCCCATGTATTTAGTAGCCTGACCCTTCAACCATTTCATCACTGTTTCAGAGACCCAAAAGGCTTTATCTGAAGAGCAAAAGTGAACAAAATTATGGCTGAGATTGCTGTATCATTTCTGCTCGACCAACTTAAACCATTCCTGTTCGAAGAGGCAAGGCTTTTAGGTGATGTTCGGGAAGAAGTTGTGCATATCAAAGATGAATTGAAACAAATGCAGGCCTTCCTGAAAGTTGCCGATGCAAAAAAAGAGACTGATCCACAACTCCAAGTTTGGGTGGAGCAAGTTCAAGATGTTGCTTTCGATACCGAAGATGTTCTTGATGAATTCATGCTCCGATTGGGGCATGCTCATGGGGATGGATTCCATGGTTTTCTTCATAAGGTTGCTTGCTCTATTAAGAATCTGAAAGCTCGCCATCAAATTGCTTCTGAGCTACGAAAAATCAAGTCTAGAGTCGACAATATTTCTAAGGTAAATTCTGGGAGATATCAAATCACGGAGCAAGGCTCAAGCTCTACCGTCATTAGCACCACAGGGAATGATGGTCGAGGTAATGCCCTTCTAATAGAAGAATCTGAGCTTGTGGGC
>JAHQCQ010013601.1:0-10116 GCA_023539305.1 Ilex asprella
TATATATATATGTATATATATATATATATATATATATGTTCCTTTTTTTTTGGCAGATGTTAATACCTAACTGGACAACTCGACTCAACTCCTTAAGAGGAGAAGAGGCGAGAGCCACTATATACTCACACTATATATATGTTCCTTCATTTTAGCATGGGAAAGAAATAAAAGTAAAGAAAAAAAGGAGAGGTAGTGGTGCGTTCAATACATTTATACCAATGTTATGTAAGTCAAATATGTAATCCAAATTTGTATTCTAAATAAAAGGCCCATTGGATCAATGAGTCTCATTTAAAAAATTTGATGAGATCCACTCATCCAACGGTCCCCGTTCATTTAGGATACAAATTTGAGATACATAGTATTTCTCATCTATAAAATAAAATAGAAGAGCATTTGAATTTTTATCCTACACATATGTTCTCCTAAAAAATATCATATCACTCATTTCTATCACATGTTAAATTATTTACATATTTTTCCCTAAAAATACCACATCAGTTATTCCTATCACATGCTTAATCATTTAATATTTAATTAATTTGTAGTTAATATAATTTTTATTTCAAACATTATCCATATACGATGATATACACATGTTTAAAAAATTTAATATAGTGGGATCGACTTTTTGAGGGCTCAAATTTTATGTTTTACCGTGCCTTTAGGCACTAATTATGACTAATACATATATAACTATAATAAGATAAAGATATATATTATTATATTTATAACGCTGACATGGACGCAAGAAGGGTCCTTCACTGTTGAACCCAAACCCCATTTCAGCATCTTCTAGAAGCATCTTGAACAGTGGATGATTGGCATACTCAGTCTTGGTCACAAATCTCTCTCTCTTTCCCTACATAGACTGTGAAACAACCCACTGGAGCTACTTTTTGGCAATACAGTGCAATGATTTGGTCTTTGACAAAGGATTGCAAGGCAGAGTTGAAGATTTCTCGTGGCCTCCATTGATTGATCTGCAACGCTCCCATGTCTTGATAAAGAAGTTCTTCTTCTTCTCACCCTTACCCATTACAATATCAATTCTCAGAATGAGAAAAAACATGACAAACAAAGAATAAGAACACTTGGTGTGATAAGATCTTAGGTGGGTTTTGGATTATTTTTCAAAATTCAACCTCTGTCGTAGGCCAAATTGAACATAAGCCTCAACCTTGACATTTTTTGTATGAGCCATGTCCGAGTGAGGTGGAAGTGGAAAACGATGACTTTCAATCAGTGGAAGAACAAGATTGTGAAAGGAGCCATGGGAGGAGCTCTTTTTCAACTGAAAAGACAATCCCTATGAAAGATGAGAAGTTGAGAACTTTTTAAACTTAAAAGACAAAACCCTATTGAAGAGGAGGGTATCTGGAACCCAAACCCATAAAAGTGATACAGAGGAGAGATTGAGACTCGCAAGTCGCAAGAGATAATCTTCTGACCTTCTTTCCCAACTGAGTAATATGTGTGGAGTAACGGACTTAAAAATTCAGAAAATTTAAAAATATTATGTAATTTAAATTTGTAATCTAAATTTTCATTTCAAATAAAAGATAATTATTGGATGAGTGAGTCTCATTAATTTTTTTAATTGGGACTTTTCTGATTGAATGAACTCCTTCATTTGGAATGTAAATTTGGGTTATAGAATATTGCTCTAAAAATTAGGCTTAAAAATTAAACTTGATAATTCCTACCACTGAATAGGTATTTTTCAATAAATGCTGGGAGTCTGGGACATACAATGAAATTAATAATTGTAATTATTAAGTCTGTTTTTTAAATTCATCTAATATTGCTCATCTATTTGCATAGGAGAGGCCACATTGATTGTATATACATAATTATTTATATATATATATATATGTGTGTGTGTGTGTGTGTGTGTGTGTGTGTGTTTGTATGTATTGCCATACCCCATATACATACTTCACCTGTTGGGATTTGTCAACGCAAGCAGTAACAGCTGTTAGTATTTGATGTGATATAATTATTTAATCCCAATATGGATAAAAGATGGCCAACTCCCGTGAATTCAACGCCTAGGAGTAATGGACAAACAGCTAACCATATATAATTAATCATATTATAAGCATCTATTTTTTAAAAGAGAACTTTAGGTCATATTGAATCGATGGAGTAAACTCTCAATCGTCCATTAAACCAAATTATCAATCAAATACAAAAATTACTAGCAATAATCGAAACAAGACGTTCAAATTAACAGTTCCATATTATAGCCAACTCAAGAACTGTGAATTAACCCTGCATGTTATATTATCAGAGTTTATATATGCTTTCTTTTGTTCTTGTAGAAAGAAATTGTGCGAGGTTTAAGTAGAACTGGGGATAGGCTGTGTTGGGGTTGGAATAATAATGGTCCAACTTGTAGTGGGAGTAGCTTGAATACATGAACTTCTAGGAACGATGGCAGTGTTTAATACCTTTATCTTCCTTCATTTAAACATGTGAAAGAAACAAAAGTAAAGAAAGGAGGGTACCTAGGTGGTGTACTCAGTGAGGGTGATGATAAACTTGATTTCGGAGTAGTTTCTTGATTTTTTTCCATATACGAAGAGGGTCTACTTAATAAAAATTAAGATTCTATACAAGCATTTTAAATTGGAGTTCTGAACATGGTTCAAGATCACAGTATCGATTATCGACTCGGAGAACTCAGAAACACAAAAATCACGGCGACGCATCGCGGTAACAGGTGATAGGATCAAATAGATAATATTGAATATGACAAGAGATTTAGGTAATATCGCGGCGTTACGAAGTTGTCTGATCGATTCGATGACGATAACTCGACGACTCAGGATTAACTTGGATGCAACTTGAACGACTCGACCAAGTTGTGATAGACTCGAAGTTTATACATATCTTGTAAAAAGAATGAATTCTTTACTGTCTGCTTATAAACAATTGTTTACAGGCAACAAATCAAAGTATGAGAATTGCACAAACACACAAATCAATGTTGAGGATGTCCAATAAGTTAGTGTAGTTCTCAAACTTTAATTGGCTGCCTATAAACTTCTGATTTATAGGCTTCCCTATAAAGAATTTATTCTCATCGTATAATGGTCGTCTTAAAAAGTTCCGAGTCAAATACGACTCAACCGACTCATATTGGTATCGGCCGATATTTTGAACGATAGTTCTGTTGAATGATCCTCCTCTATATGCATGATGAATTCGATTACCTGATGGCTAGGATTGAAGACTGTTGTGTTGATTTAGTCCAATGATGTCTAGGGTTGGCTACACAAATTGATGTGTTTGACATTAAATAATACATATTAATTTACGTCAATAACATTACAAGTTTTTGCCCAGGGCCGGCCCTAGGCCTAGCCCACTTAATTGGTCGCATAGGGCCTCCAAATAAGAGTTTTAGTTCTGAGTAAATATATTTCAGATGGGCTGATTTGAGAGATCTCAAATTTTACTTACCTAAAAAATTGCTCCACTTGCCGGCTATTGTAGATTGCTAAACTTCTTCCTAGCTATATAAGACTAATTGATTTTTGTAACAAGAAAGATAGGTATGACTAGTAACGTCTATCTCTTAACATTTCTCTCTCTCTTTTAACGTTTATCTCTTAACATTTCTCTCGTCTACAATTGACAACGCAGTAACACTATCTATCGGCTGAAGAATCTTTTAAAATTGAGTATTTTTTATTTATAGTTGATCTAGCTATTTCTTCGATCAAGAGTAGATTTGAACAATTCAAAATATATGAAAATATTTTTGATTTTTTATTTTGTTTTAAAAAATTAAAATCTATAGATGATGATAGTTTGAAAAGTTATTGTCTTAACCTTGAAATTTTTTTGAAGCATGATTTATTTTCTAATATTGATGGTTTAGATTTATTTTAAGAATTGATTGTATTAAGAAGAGTCCCACAATCTAAAATTAACACTTCAGCTAAAACCCTAACTTATATAAAACGATTAGAATCGTTTTCAAATGCATGTATAGCTTTTAGAATAATTTTAACAATACCGGTAACAATTGCTTCGGCAGAGAGAAGTTTTTCAAAACTTAAATTAATAAAATTTTATCTCCGGTCAACTATGTCACAAGAAATATTAAATGGATTAGCTATATTATCCATTGAAAAAGATATATTAACAAAACTTCAATATAATAATTTAATTAATTTTTTTGCATCTCAAAAGCTAGAAAAATAGCTTTAAAATGAATATATTTTAATAATTATTGTCTATTAATAAGGCTCCACTTTATATTCTCACATAGGGCCTCCAGATTTGTTGGGCCGCCCCTGGTTTTGCCTTTTATTAGTATATTAACTAGCGTTATCAGTGAACGGCCCCAAATTGTAGAATGCAAACAAAATAAGATTGTCCCAAATAAAATGATTAAAAGATTTGCTCAAATAAATAATCTTTTTACTTTTATTCTTTAGGTTTTCATTGGCATATATATGTTTACACTTCCAAGTTTTACGATGAGTTGTTTAAAAATAATTGAAGATTACTAGTAAGATATCAAACGTTTATAAACTCACGAAAGTGAAAAAGAAAATAGTCCACTATAAAAAAAATCCCGACACCAAAGAATTTGGAAAGAGTGAAAATGTATGCAAATGTCTTTTTTTCGGAAGGTAAAATGTAATAACAGAATCAAGGGTAATCACCCACAAAATGAACAATGAAGTCACATAGGGTACAAAGACAAACAACAAACCCAAAAGCCTAGGCCTCAAAATACAAGTATGTAGGAGATGCCATGAGTAAGGGCATCTCCCACAGACTTGTTGACAAAAAATACAATGGAAAACAAAACAAGGTAGGAACCCAAACAGAGGCAGTACAGATCATCACTCAAAACAAGCCAGTGGCATTCAAGCAAACAGCTGGAACATGGGCTGCTACAAAACAAAAGACATCATCACCAAAAGAAAACTTGCTTGTAGCTTCAAACAAGTTCAACAGCGGCTGCCACAAAGGAGCAAACTGCCACACAGGAGCAAAGCGACAGGACTCAAAGAACAGGGGACATGACCTCAAGTTGGACTAACATCCCATTAAAGATAACATGCTAGTGCCTATAGAAACATGAAGCCTCCCATTGAAAATGACCAAAAAGACGAGGGCCGCAGACATAACAACTAGTGGGAGCCAAAGACAGCTCCGATCAAACACGCATCAAGAAGGTTCCATTGTTGCAGTAGAATAACATTCTGTTGAGTTCTCTTGAATTTCAAGGAAATGAGTCTTTCTCTAATGGTTTGCTTGATGGATTGGAGAAGAGAACTTGGGTCTTTGCTTTGCTTTTTGAAGATTCTCTCATTCCTCTCAGCCCACAACGAATAGAGAGTGACAGAAAGGCAAAGTTTTACAATAGTAGACTTCATTGATTTTCCTCTCCATTGTTGAGCAGCCCATGAAATTGAATCAGTCCATTGTCTCTACTACCACTGCTGGTTGTAGAAAAGCATGACACCATTCCAAACCCTGTTAGAGAAATTACACTCAAAAAACAAATGGTTATGAGTTTCATCAGCTCTCCTACATAGAACGCATTATGGGTCTGTAATACCCCACCTTTCACATGACATAATATTGTCCACATTGGGCCCGCTGGCACTCACGGTTTTGTTCCTCCCAGTACCCCTGGAAAAAGGTCTTAGGTCATGTAAGGTGAGGGCTTACTTATAAACCCAGAAATTTTTCCTTCACTAACCGATGTGGGATACCAGGTTCTCACAATCCACCCCCCTTAGGGCTGCACGTCCCCATGCAGCATAGGCATACTTACCAGTAACCTCCCGCCCACACGCGAGCCCGGCAGGGCCCCACACTCGATTAAAACGAGAGTCGGCTTTGATACCATTTTGTAACACTCTACCCTCTACATGACATAATATTGTCCGCTTTGGGCCCGCTGGCTCTCACGGTTTTGTTCCTCCGAATACCCCGGGGAAAAGGCCTTATGTCATGTAAGGTGAGGACTTATTTATAAACCCAGCAACTTTTTTCTCCCTAACCGATGTGGGATACCAGGATCTCACAGGGTCGATCGGAGCTGCAAATATTTAAATTCTGTCCTTGGTGCTCAGCTTACATCTAATAGCAAGCTAGAGGATGAAAGTCATTCTTGGGATAACATTACCATACCAAACAAGATTGTACCACTGAACAATTGGACCTTCACTCCTGATATGTTTCCATGCAGATTTTGCAAAAAACTTACCTCCAGCAGTAAAAGTCCACTCGACTAAGTCCTCACTTTCTTGGTCAGGAAGGTAGCTTGGGCATTGCATTGATGATTTCTAGCATTTGAGTGGAAGTATTGATTGTCCAATTCCCCTGGTTGTTCAAAATAACTCTGCTAACCTTCGCGTTCCTTGGAATTCTGGATTCAAGCAAGATCTTTGGGTTGCTTCTTCGAAGGAGTGGACCCAGGGGGTGCCAGTTATCCAACCACTGGCTGGTAGAGTTCTCATTTCTAATCTTATGGATAATGCATGGCCTGACAAGTTCTCTAAGTTTAAGCAAATTTCTCCAATTCCAAGAGCATGCTAGGGTGGCTTTGAGGTCCCAAAGGATTCTACCTTTGATGTAATATGCATGAATCCATCGAATCCATAAATTTTCTTTGTCATTAAAAAGCTGGCACAAGTGTCTCATTAGTAGTGCTCTATTCCAGTCCCTCAGCCTTTTGATACGAAGCCCACCTTCTTCTTTAGGTTTACATACATCTTTCCAAGAGACCTTAGCTCCCGTATGACTAAAATCAATGCATTTCCAAATGAAGGATCTCAAAGTCTGTTCTGTTCTATGAATAACCTGCTGTGGAAGGCTCAAATGAGAGGCCCAGAAGATGTGCAAGCTGAAGAGAATGGATATGACAAGCTAAACTTTTCCAGCATATAAGAGTGATCGATTGACCCAAGACTTAACTCTTGATTCCACTTTTTCAATGAGACTGGAGCAGTGTTGGTACTTCAAACCAGAAGAAATGAGAGGAACTCGTAAATATTTGATCGGCAAGTTCCCTTCTTCAACACCAAACAAATTCTTATTATGACAAGCAATATCCTCATTAATTGCACACATGAAAATATTACTCTTTCATGCATTAACCTGAAGCCCTGAAGCCATACTGAACTGCTCCAAAGAATTCTTAATCACCAAAGCAGAGTTCATGTCACCATAGCAAAACAACATCAAGTCATCAGCAAATGAAAGTTGAGCAATTTTGTGAGTTTTACACGAATCTTAAGCTCAGATTTGAACTAATGTTGAACCGGACAAGAAGAGATAAACACTCCATTGCAATGAAAAAAAAGGTAAGGGGACATAGGGTCGCCCTGTCTTAAACCCGTCCTACTAGGGAAGTATCCAACAAGCCCACCATTGATGTTCACTAAGAATCTAGCAAAAGTAACACATGCTTGAATACATTTCCGTATGGTGTGAGGGAAATTAAGGGCCTCCAATGCTTTAAACAGAAAAGACTAGTCAAGAGTGACGTAAGCTTTCCTCAAATCCACCTTTAAAGCACATCTGGTGGACCCTTTATTTTTATGGTAATCACTCATTAACTCTTGAGTGAGTAGAATATTGTCTCCAATCTTTCTTCCATGGACAAAGGCAGCTGGGTTAGGTTTATAAGATTGGGAAGTGTACCTTTAATCCTGTTAGCAATGATCTTGGACATTGATTTATACATGACATTGCAACAAGAAATAGGTCTATAGTCCCCCTAGTTGTAGGATTGGGAACCTTGGGAACTAAAGAGATAATGGTAATATTGAGCTCCTTCAATAATCTTCCAATTGAGAAAAATTTCTTCACAGCAGAAACAATATCGTTCTTTATAATATGCCAAGCCCTTTTGAAAAACACCATATTGAATCCATCAGGACTTGGTGCCTTTAGGTCATTGAAGGAGAAAAAAACTTTCTTGATTTCCTGCTTAGCGACATCCATCTCCATATCAGCGACTTGTTGATCAGTAACTATATTCTGGATAATAGGATGCAGCATATCCCTACTCTCATTTGTATAGGAGGAGCATCCCAAGAGCTTTTGAAAGTAATCTAGAGCCTCATCTTTCATTGCTTCTTCCTCATCAACCCTTGTACCATCAGCTCTCATAAGAGCCAATATCTTTTTCATGTTCCTTTTATTAGCCATGGTTTTGTGGAAAAAAGATGTATTCTTGTCCCCTTCGCTGAGCCATTGGACCCTTGATTTCTGTTTGTAAAATCCCTCCTCAATCTTAGCTGCTTGAATGTAATTTGCAAAGAGTAGTTGTTCTTCTTGATTCATGGCAGGGTCACTTGGGTTATCATCCAGCATTCTTTGATATCTCTCCAAAGCTTCCTTGGCTTATTTGGATTTGATTGTTACTTCCCCAAGATTCTTGGACATCCCTTTAAACATTGTCTTGAGTAGCTTTAATTTGCAGCAAACCCGATACTGAAAAGTCCCTTGAATTGGCTGTGACCAAATCTAATTCACCATGTCTAAGAAATCCTCTCTCTTAGCAAGAAAGTTAAAAATTTGAAAGGGTTATTTCTCCTTTTACCTTGTCGTCCCAAATGCGCAACAGCAGGACTGTGGTTAGAACACCAAGTGGTTAAAAATCTGTCATAGCCTGCTGAAATGTGAGGTTCCACCTTTTCATTCACAAGTATTCTATCCAGCTTACGAGCCACACATCCAGGTCCACCCCTCTTATTATGCCAGGTAAATTGAATACCTAAATACCTGAGGTCAATAAGCTCGGAGTCCTGTAAACATCTGTCAAATTCTTCCATTGCTGAGTTTCATATGTTCTGCCCCCTTTCATTCTCCTGTAGGCTCCTAATAGCATTAAAATCACCTAACACCACCCAAGGTTCATTTGAGAAGATTCTAGCATGGTAGATAAGATTGCTCCATAATGGTCTTCTATCACTATCATTATTAAAGTCATAGACAAAAGAGGTTGTGAATTGCACCTTGCTCTCAAGAAGCTTGATCTTGCAGTGGACTACTTGGTCGGTCTTAGAGATCTTATTGAGCTCCACATTAATTGGGTTCCATCCAATCCATATCCTTCCAAAGTTATGACTATCATAGTTTGCTAGACAATTCCAATCTCTACAGACACCCTGTATGACTCTATTTTTATTTACAGCTTTCACCTTTATTTCAACAAGAGCCAAAATATCCAGTTTTTGTTCAACAATAATTTTCCTAACCTCTCCATGTTTTGAAGTCTTATTAAGACCTCTTATATTCCAACATGCACAATTCATTAAGGGGGTAGGATTTTTCTGAGCAAGAGGTGCTCAGCCACCTTGGACTTTGATTCTTTCTTCTTCCCTTTCTTCTTTTTGTTTGGCATTTGTTGAATTTTGACTTTGGTTAGTTTCTTCTCCTTATGAACTTCCTCAGTTGCTATGTTTAGTTGATTTGCTTCAGTCTCAAGCTCCGCTCTTAATTCAACTACAATTTGTCCCCTTCTTGTTAAGCTCGTCAAATTTGTTAGGTGACAAAGTGACACCAGGCTGCCTGAGTAGTTGAGGAGAGGTGCTCTCACTGACTGTTATCTTGGTGATATGGTGGTCATGACCCAAATTGTCCTGTTGAGACGAGGAAGAAGCATCACCTTAGATAACCAGTTCCATTTTATTCTTGATAGTAGTTGGGGAAGAATCATGGTGAATTACTATCAGTTCCTCAGCCAGAATCTGATCCGCACTTTGTTGTTCTAAACCAGTCAGTTGCAACAGCCTTTCCCTTAACTAGAAAATCTAAACTGGCCAGTAAAAGAGCTAGGTTAGGCTTCCAGATTTTCACAATTCTTTGTTTTGTACAAGTTGACTCATTGTGACCAAAGATACAACAGTTATGACAAATTTTAGGTCACCATTGGTACTCCACATTAATGATAATCACTTCAGGATTCCCATTATCATCATTTTTGTCCAGCTGGAGTTCAAACGAATTAAGAAGATTGTCTTTCGCGTTAATCTCAACCCAAATTCTAGCAAAACTGATTCGACTCTTTCTGGAGGTCTGTGAATCAGCATATAGTGCACTTGCAATGTAGCTAAGAACATCATTAGT
>JAHQCQ010013602.1:5000-10111 GCA_023539305.1 Ilex asprella
ATTAGGTGGAGCATTTTGAACAATCATATATCTACATTATTACCACGAGGAATGTGATCACCAGTCCTTCAAATCTAACCAATTAGAAGGACACTAATAATGTAGTCATTTTCACAAACCCAAACGCCAGCCCTAGCACAACGAAAATCATCAGTTACAGATAAACCCTCCACCAAAATCGATCTTAGCAGTGACCAAATGATTCTCCTCAATTGTTGTTGCAGCAGTCTCTCCCTTTGCCCCATGGAGCTCGTGCCATGAACTCTTACCCAAGTTGGCACAAACAGTCAGTTAGATCAATAAATATAATTTCTGCTTTTGGCATTCAAGCTTTAGAGATGGGTCTGTCATTAAATCAGATTTGAATTGAATTTTGCCTAATCCAAATCCCAATACTTCGAAAAGACTTGGATTGAATATGATTCAAATATTCAAATTCGCCTAAAAAAAAGACCAATTCAATATGAAGAAATTAATTAACCTGAATTTTGAGAAATAATATCTGAATTTTAACTTATTTCATCATATTTTTATAGGCATATATAATTTGGATCCGATGGAATCGGATATTTGTTCATGCAAGCTTGAATCGCTTAAAAACTACACAATGGATTTGGTTTCAGTTTCTGACTATTAATAGAAATTATCAATTTGAATCTGAGTTATTAAATTCGAAGTGGATTAGATTCAGATCGAAATTCCAATCGGCTCATCTAGGAAGGATTCTTATCAATAAAACTTGTACCCTTATACCTATGCATAATGCCATCCTCAATCTATCCTATGCTCTCTTGTATGCGACCTTAGTTTTCCTTTGTGGTTGATTTTAACATATTGTAAATAAATGAGTTTCATAGACCAAGAACATGATGGCTTCCGGTTGGTTTTTTTGGACTTCCTAGCCGTTATGTCTCAAAACATTGAAGCTTTCCAATGCAAGATAAAGTGAGATATAGCAAAAGTTTGGCTACATGCTGAAAGGCAGGTCCATGAACTTTTATTGCAATAGGCTTGAGTTAAATATGTGCAACCATGTATAATAACAATTGTAGTTGTCATTTTTGAAAAGCAAGAGATGGGTGGCTTCATGATTCAAAGCATCGACCGATATCAATATAATTCAATCAAATTATTTTTAGCTTAGCGCATTTTATTTTTGAGATCGACACACATTAATTACGTGTAAATGATGAGTCTCATTTGATTTGGTTGAACAAATCGACACTGATTAAGTCAATCAATAAGTTATACTTAGCGTAACGCTATGATATGGATTGAATCTTTCTTAATATATATAACTTCTTCTCTTATATCTGCACAGTTCCGCGACACCATGATTCATGCACCTCTATACTTATCAAGTCAAATATCAATACTGCAACCTTTACCAATGGATTGGAATGCTCTCACTTTCACAGTTTTTTTTTTTTTAATTTTCTTTTAAGTTCAATCATCCACCATCAAATCATTGTTCACCCATTACTAGGACCCATCATTAGCAGTGGGTGATCCAGATTGAAGAAGATAAAAAAGGGAATTGATCATTGATTTTGAAAACCAGAACTATTGAACTAGAGCTTGAGCCTCCATTCAAATCAAATGTTGGCTTCCGTACAGCTTCTAGTACTTTGAATTTTGAAATTAAAATTACAGAATACTCATATAACCAACTTTGTCGAATAGTCAAATCGAGTCATTTAACCAATATAGTAAAGGCTTATATAGTGATATAAAAATTTGCTTTTATAGCTTACTTTTAGTGTGGATAATTTATTTTTGATCGAATCGGAGAGCACCTTATTCGAGTTGTGCATAAATTAGTTTGTATACTCCTGACCGTTGAAAAAAAAACAGAGATAAAATCTTGGGTTAATAAATTTTTTGATCCTTAAAATATACATTTTTTGTCAATATGATCCCTAAAGTATCAATTTTATCAACTTGGTCGATAAACTATTCATTTTTTTGTCAAAATGGTCCCTACATAAACGGACCGTTTAATTTTTGACAAAATGATCACGTGTCGGGCACGTGATACCATCTGAAAAAGTGACATATGGTCACTTCCATCAAAAAAATTAACGAATTATCCGATTAGGAATCAAAGTGACACGAATTGAATACTTTAGGCCCCGTTTGGTAACGTTTTGATTTTTCGTTTTTCAAAAACGAAAAACGAAAACGAAAACCAAAAACGAATTTTTTTGGTTTTTTAAAATCACCCCTCGTTTATCAAACGATGACAGAAACATAAACGGTTACCAAACGAATTTTTTTCTTGTTTTCTCTAAATATCAAAATAAAAACGAAAAACAAAAAATTTAAATCTTACCAAACGGGGCCTAATTGATCAAATTGATGAAATTAATACTTTAAGGATCAAACAAACAGAAAATGCATACTTTAAAAACCAAAAAATGCTATTAACTTTAAAATTTTCATCTATGCATGCAAGGTTGAAGCATCCTTTATTGGGTGGTATGTATGGATAACGCTACCTAATCAATTTCGATACCCTATCTCTATCTATGTCAGCAATTAATTTTGAATGGGATAACTTATAGTTAAACGAAAAAATAATTAAATAATAACAAAATATAACAACTTTACACGTGATATATTTTTATTGAATGAAAAATAAAACTATGATACTAAAAAATGGTATTTTTACATGTAAAATAGATAAGTTCAAATTTATTTTCTCAATTTTATTTAAAATGAATAATATTCATGTATAGCCTACAAAAAATGATTTTGATAACTTATATATTTATCTATATATATTAGCAATAATCTTGTGTCTGAAAATATGCTACAATACCAAAAATTGAGTATTGATCATGTAAATTTTATATTTTAAATAATAAATTATGTTTTCTTTTTTTATTTAATTACGTAATTTAAAATTAAAGTGAATAGAGACAAAATAAAAGAGGTAAGGGATAGAGAGAGAAAGATAAGCATAGTCTAGTGAGATTGTCTAGTATTAAGCAGTGCATAGAGAAAATAAGGAGTGTACAGACGAATTTTGTATCATTAGATTAAAGTAGATGAATTTTAAATCAATTTTGACCGTTACTCTACTCTTATAAATTGAGATTCAATTTTCTAACTATTATATTAGATTTCCCTAATCTCTTCGTCACATTCTTGTATTCCTAATCTAAGATTGGTCAAGATACTCTAAGCAAGGAAACTAAATATATTCCTAATTTATACATTGAATATAAATATATTCTTAATGATACATTTCTAATAGCTTCATCTTTCATTATCCTTCACAAATCACAACCATTGTTTTTCTTTGGGTCCTTGGTAATTGCTTAAACTAATTTCCCAGGTAGCTTAAGTGAGAGAAGGGTTTGTAATGACCTCATTCTCTCACATATGAACACATGGGCGCACACACATAATTTTGTATTTTTTACCAGGTGAGTTGCAACTCAATTTTCACTAAATTAGTCTCGAATCAATTTGGTTAGGAAACTATGCATTTGCCAATCCATACAACTTTTATCTTTGTCACAGATGTGGCATGCCAACATGATTTGTCATATCAGCAACTTAGAATAAATATCATTTGCTAAATAAGTAAAATAAATTATATATACAATAGAATCGTTACTAAATAATTGATAATAACATAAGCTAGTGTACTTAATTTTACTTACCCAAAAAAAAAAACATAAGCTAGTGGGCCCCTCCATTATAACTCTAGTAAAGACCCTATCACACCTAGGCATCTATTCCTATTTGTATATATAGCCAACACTCCCGAACAATACTTGTGCCAAACCAACTCCTCTCTTGCAATCCATTACCCCCCTCTCTCTCTCTCTCATCTGGTTCGATCTGTCTTCACATTCAAGAGAGGGGTTTGCTCACAGCCAATGGCCATGTCTAAGTCCCTTGCCTTCCTGCTCTTGGCACTCCTTGTCATCTCTATGATTCAAACCACTGTGAGTTCTCTCTCTCTCTCTCTCTCTCACACACACACACACACACACACAAACATAGAGATGTGGGGGTTGACACTTGAAACTATCTTTTGCTCTCTTTTGTGATAGGTTATTGCTTCACAAGGGAGTGGTCATCATCTCGACAGTGTAAGTTTTTCTTCCCATGTTTATCTTGTTAGCAAAATGCTTAGATCTCCTTCTTGAAGAGTAACACTTACATTTTTGTCTTTTACCTATGGTGTTCAGAATGGACTTAGCCGGGTGAGGGTGAAGATTTCCCGTAAGTATCACAATGTGCTTTCATTTCTTTCTGTTTCACCTCCATAGCACTACCAAAATAGGGCCTTTTTTGTGGGAAAAATGATCTTATTTCCCTCCATTTGAGGGTGAAAAATCACACAAAAATACTGTTTTGCCTTCTTGTGCTTGTACATTGTGGCATTTTATTCTGATATTCAACCTTCGATCCATGTACGTACAATGATCAGGAAAAAATCACCCAATGGTCAAAAAGTGCACTTTTTTACAGAAGAACCACTCTTTTTCTTTGTGAGTCAGGCTAGTTTGACCATGGTGGAAATTTATTGATGTGCATCCTTGACCAATGGTTAAAAAGGGAATCTCATTTTTTTTGCCCTGAATGAAATGACCAGAATGCCCGTCAAGATGCTCGAAGAGGTGCAGCAGGGCCAAGTACATCCAGCAATGCAAGTTCTACTGCGTGAAATGCTGCAAGAGGTGCCTGTGTGTCCCACCAGGCTATTCTGGGAAGAATAAAGAACTGTGCCCTTGCTACAACGACTTCAATCCCAATTGCCCCTGAGAGTTTCTGTTTATGACCTGCCTGACCATTTACCTATCCTCTTAACTTGGCCTGGCCTTTTGTCTTACCATTATTATTGATTACTAGCAGAGCAATGTTTATGCTCTATTAATGACTATCATATACTAATGTGTTTGTTTTATTGTTAAGTGTCTCTTTATATGAATTACTATCATCAATGTAACCTGTCTCGGTCACTCCAGTAAGTGTTTCTTACATGCGAGTGGACGATCTTTTATATGAATCGATATGGCGTTTTATGTTTCAGATTTTACTCTTCCGTACCTTGAAATTTAATTGGTGTTGTTTAATTCATTTCCCTTTAGCCC
>JAHQCQ010013603.1:0-10110 GCA_023539305.1 Ilex asprella
AGGTATTATATTTGATATTTAAAGATTTATAAAATAAAAAAAATCAAACGTTAATAAATATAACGTAAAAAAATAAAAAAATAAAAACAAACTAATTATCAATCAAAGATATTATAATATTTTCCAATATAACCAATCACATTGTTAGTTGTTGATTATTCATCCAATTATAAAACTTAGCTTTTTATAATCTCTATAAATTAAAAAATAAATTTGACATGTCACAAACTTATATATATATATATATATATCCATAAATTATACAAAAATTCATAGTTATTTAAGTATGAGATTATATTAATTGATACAACAAAAAATAATAAAGCGGGCACACTTAAATATACTTGTAATTATTTAAAATATGAATAAATAATATTTGTTTTAAAAAAAATCAGGGTCAGCACGTGCCCAAACCTGGTCCACAAGTGGCTCCGTCCATGCTGGTGGCTTACATTGTATCATGTTGGCTTCTAGGCATACCCAGCAATTTTTTTATGTGGACAGTTTAATTATATGGTTCAATTTTTTTTTTCTTTGAACCCTTAAAAGTAAAAGAATTGAATATGTTTATATTCAATTCAATAATATTCAAACATAAAAAAGACAGGAGAAATGGACTACTACTCCTTTTTTTGTTCTTAAAATTGACCCTTATTAAATTTTTTTAATTCAAAAAAATCTCATCATAACTTTATTGTCAATAACATCAAAAATATTTTTTATATATATATATGATCAAATTTATTAATCATCCTTTAATCATTCATTCAATTAGGCAATTGATTTTTTGTTATCTTCAACTTTAAATTTATTTGAATATATAATACAGTTAAAATATAAAAGCAATATATATCTTTATAGTATCAATAGTATTTTTGGTTTCTAAAGTACACATTTTTTGTTAGTTTAGTCTTTATTATATCAATTTTATCAATTAGATTTCTAAAATATTCAATCCGTGTCTCTTTAGTTCCTAATCATATAATTTGTTAAGTTTTTTTTTTTGACACCCCGTAGTTTTCTTAGACAGTATCACGTGTCCAATACGTGATCACTCTGTCAAAAACTTAACAGTATGTCTCTATATGAATCAAAATAACACGAATTGAATATTTTTGGGACCAAATTGATATAATAAAAATTAACTGAAAAAATACATATTATAAGAACTAAAAATACTATTAACCCATTTATATGTATCAAAAAAATAAATTAAAATGAGAGTGGGGCACAGCCCCTGGCCTTATTAGATCCGCCCGTGATTGGCTTTATCCCGTACCCTCTGTAAAAAGTTCCGCCATTTTCTTTATTTACCCACCCCCACTGGAAAATTACTGAAAAGAGTTTGTCAAAAATGGGGTACTGGATTCGCAAGAGTGCACAAATTTCATGAGAAATCATGGCATATAATCTCACACTATACATTGTTCAGGTCAATCCTGGTGGGTGTTTCAAGCAGTCATTGTATTATCTTTTCTTATATCCAATTTTAAAAATTAGTAACTTAAATAACGTGACGTCTAAATCACAGTTAATTAGGAATTGGATGGCCTTTTTGTATCAAAAATAATCTTAGCCAAAATATCTTTATGATTAAAAAAGTTAAAATGAATTTGTTCTTTTTTATCTTGAATTAATAAACTACCATTCTTTTACTCTTCTAAGTTTCGATCTTTGTTTTAGACGGACTTAGACACCATGCATCCAGCCAAGACCTATTTGAATAAAGTTCTCAAATTATATATGATTAAAAAAAACTACTAAAAATGATATCTCCTACCGGTGTCACTTGTGGAGAGAAGGGTGGACTGGGGGGGGAGCATTGCGAGTTTATTTATTTGATTGCTTATTTTGGTTATATTGTTATTATTATTATTATTGCACCACTACCATTTTTGAATCACTGCCATTGAAAGATCAAAAAAAGGCTCACACTATTGCGATATTGATTGCTCAATTCCACATCATGCGCACTGGCTGAGCCTTGCACACACCTTCGCTGCACTGCAGGAAAAGAAAAAGACAACAAAGGAAAAGCTCTTCAATAATGTAGTTCTGGTCGGCTTAAAGACAACTTGAACCATTCTAAATGAAAGTTTTTTATTCTAACATAGTTTTGTATTTTTAGTTTTTATATTCCAATTTTATGACTAGATGCATTTCAATTGATAGTTAGGCTACTTTACTTGGTCAATCTGAGACAAGATTTTATTAAATTTAATTTTAAATTTTTTTTTATAAAAGTGACAGTTACATGTGTTGTCCATAATATTCTTCAAATAATGTATTAAGTAGAGTGTTTTCTTCTTTTAAATTATCATTTGTACTGAAAAAGCTGTAATCATTTTTTTTTTCGTCTAGGCTTACGTTTGGCTTTAGACTTTTAGATCCCGACCATGTTGTAAAAATCTATAAAACATGTCGTAGTTTTTATGAAAAGTGAGTTCTAAACTGATTGCTTTGATGACATAATGATAAACCCAGCCTGACATAGTTTTTGTTGAGCTCGGCTCTTCATTGGTGGTGGCTATCTTTGTTCTGGGTTGGGTGTCATTACTAAAATAAAATAAAAAAAAAGCCATCATTGATGTTTAGTTAGACATGAGTTTGAAACTTCCCAGCGAATTTATTTGCAGATATTAAAAAATATCAATAAGACACATTCTCTAGAAAAGTATTCCTATATATATTATTTGCTCTTACTGCGTCATTGTGGCTGCTTAGCAATCGCCCAATTATTTAGAAACTCAACACGATTCCGCCGCCGGATGCCGCAGGCCATGGTCAAGAACATTTTGGAGAGAAAAAAAATTGGTAATTGTAATTAAATAGAATCAAGAAAGAAAATAAAAAAGAAACAAAGGTACAAATGATACCTTTTCCACAAGCTGTGGCAGGTCTAATATTGGTTTAAAGTAAGATTGTTTTATTGTGAATCGGATGTTACGGATTTAAGTTTTTTTTAAAAAAAAACTCTATGTACGTCGGGTAAAAATGTATAAATTAATATTGATGATGCCCAAAATATGCCTAAGCTTGAGTTCGAGAATTTAGTTCGGGCATCCTAAGCTTGGATCAATCGACTCTTCAGAGATAACCAGGGGATGATGAGGTTGGAACCTCTTTCCCAGCAACGACCCTATAAGAAGAGTAAGGATAACAACTAGTTTCCACCCAAGCGCCAAACTAATCGTAACACTCTTATATTTAGGCAAGGAAATTGCAACTGTCAGGCATACTCCTCATAATGCTGAACAAGCAATTAGCCTAAGTAAATACTTTGTGTAATCCCCCTTTCTATCAATAAAATTATTCTTAGGAGCAGAAGACTACCATGAGAGTGGATTAACCGAGCTCCCGAACTGGTGTTCACAATAAATTCTCTGTGTGCAATCTCTTATTTCCCATGTCCAAATCTTGAGAGCCTGCAAGCTCCGATTGAGTCATTCAATAATCCACTGATCCCAAGATATCATAAGCTCTATTCAATTGTGCAATGCACACCATCAAATATAATCTTCTCCAACCCATGCAATAATAAGAGCCTTATTCATGGAGTTGCCTCTTTTTGTCCAAAATTATCTTAGCCTGGTTGTCTTCAGGGTTTGTTTTTGATACAAAAATTTATCATTTTTCCAGCATAAAATATAATTTTTGTCAAATTATAACAAGAAAGTAAGCATCGATCCAACATCAAGGCACACTATTTTTGGGTGAGGTTGCAACATTGGAGGGTGTTTGGGATCAATCATAAAATATTGAGATTGATTCGAAACACTCAAAAAATTGGTAAATTGACTTCCAAAAACTTGTAACTTAGCCTAAAAGGGCTGACTCCTCCTGTATGGATTTATAATGACTTGAGTCTATCAAGGAAACTTATTTGCTTATAAGTCTATTTTTTATCTTACTAATAAGTACTTAAGTCAATCCCAAAAATACCCTTAACAATTATAGAAACCTTAAAGATCTTGAAAATAACTTTAAATTAATTTTTTAAATTAGAAATTTTTATCTCTTAATTCACTCCTAAATTGAAATTCAAATTTGTATTCTCTCTCTCTCTCTCTCTCATTAGAAGAAGATCATCACTCCAATACAAAAAAAAATTCTCTTTAGGTATCATTTCTTCCTCCACAAAATCAAAATCAGTAGGGTTTGGAACATTATCAACAACTACCATATCTTGTATTGTGTTCTGGTCATCATGAACTTCTATGTCGTTGGTTTTCGAAAAAAAATGTTGAAAAACTTATTAAATGTGTTATTAGTTTGATCCCCAATTTTATTTTTATTTATTTTTTTGATAAATAATTTTCATTTTTTTTAATGTTTCATGTTAGTACCTTTTTTGTTAACTATGTCACTATTTTTTCTAATTAACCATTTTAATGTTTTTTTTTCATGTTATTATTTATTGAGCATGTTATTACTTTTTAAGTATTACTTTTTTGAATGTTGAAGAATTGAAGGCTTCTTCTTTTGATTATGGGTTTGAATGATATTATTTTTATTTTCAATTTTGTTCAATGTTCTATATTGCTATTTTTTTTGTTGAACATGTTACTGTTTTTGTTAAGCATATTACTATTTTTGTTAAGCATGTTACTATTTTTATTGAACATGTTACTTGATTAAGACAAAATTTTGAGTACGGGCCGCTATGACCTTGGAGCCCGATAACCACGCTTTGCCTATTGGCCCAAGGGAAGTGTCCCTAGTTAGCCCATATCAGGAGAAGGAGAGGCAAAGCCCAAGAGATCAGCACTCCGGCCCAAGCCAAAAGAAAGCTTGAGAAGGAGAAGTAAAACCCAAACCCTAGACGTACCCCATCATGCCGCGTGTCCAAAAGAACAGGGGGACCATCTTTTAAACATATGACAGTCACCCCCACCTACTAGTAGTGGTGAGGCGGAACGACCTAGAGATAGTGGGCATAGTATCGCCAGCTACCAGAGGTCTTGTCAGGGCAAGGACGAGAGGTCCCAACAGAATCAGGAGACAAATAGGAGGTATCGACGAGACTAGGAGACGGCTCATATAAATGGAACAATGTTATCTTACTAGAGGGCGGGCTTCTTCTTCCTCTTCATCGGTTGCGTCGGCTTCTCCTCTATCCCCTTCAAGAAAACATATTCCCTAAGAATAGAGGAAGCTGAGTGTTACTTCTTGTAATGGCCCAATGCCTATAACTTGACTGTATTCACCAAAGAATCAATATATAACCCCGAGAAGCAAGAGACTCCATTATAGTGGGTGTAACCTCAGCCCAAGAGCTGGGGCGAACCATTTATTTTCTGTGCGCCTTTCTTTCTATTGATTACCCATAGGTCCTCATAATTTTACTAAGTCCACTAACTCGGTAATGACTGGACTTGGGCCGTAATTTTCGAGTCTCCATCAGTTGGCGCCGTCTTTGGAAAAAATTTTCATCATCTTTTTCCCTTTCTGAAAACTTATTTATTTGATGGACTCAACTCGGAACATGAGTAAAGCTCCTGTCAACCCTCAAGTCCACCAAAACCTACCGTAGAACTTTTTGGCCCACGAAGAAGGCGTCAAGGATCGCCCCCCAGCGGCGAACCTCCCCTTACCAAATAAGCTAGAAGCCTACCACCGAACCACGATGCAACTAATAAAGTAGAACCAGGAGCTGATGGAGTGGATAGAGACTCATCAACTCCCTCGGTTCCCACCAGCACATGAGGAGCTTCCCTCGCCCCTAGTAGAACACGACTTTCCTCCTTAGGAGTGCCAGGTTCCGCCTAATGGAGTCATAGACCTTTATGAGCACAGCCACTCTGGGGAGAATCATCAAAGAAGGCATCCGAAAGAAAACGGTGAAGACGAGGCCCATAGTCGTGCCAGAGCCGCCTACCAAAAAGATAGGCCTCATTCCCTACCGGATGCCATGGATCACAAATTGGAACAAAAGCTCTGAGAGATCCAGTGAGAACTGGGGAAAATGAAAAAAATGGTGAAGGGTAAGGCCCCAGACACCATGGACGCTCTGGTCCAGCAAACTGAGTCGCCTTTCACTCCCGAGGTCCTCACTTCCCACTCCCCCATAACTTCTGAATGTCATCGTCAGAATCTTTCGACGGGACCAAAAATCCAGTCGATCATTTGAACTCGTATAAGAATCAAATGAAGCTGTAAGGTTATCCAGATCCAATCTGTTGTCGGGCTTTCGCTATCACCCTCAAGGGGTCGACAGTAGCCTAGTTTAACAGACTACAACTCGCATCAATCTCCTCCTTCAGAGAGTTATCCATACAGTTCGTGTCGCACTTCATAGGGGCATGGACATACAGGAAGCCGTCCTAACACCTCCTTAGCGTCAAATAGGGACACAACAAGTCCCTCTGAAGCTATGTGCAACGCTTCAACCAAGAATGCCTGAAAGTGGAGAATGTGGACGACAAGTTCACACTAACTACTTTCATGTCTGGGCTCGAAGTACATTCCAAGGACCTTCATTTTTTTATAGCAAAAAACCCTCAAGCAACCATGGCTGAGGTACTGGCAAAAGTCGGGAAATACATCAATGGCGAGGAGGCCCTCTGCTTGAAAGGGGGCTCAACACGGACTGAAGGAGACAAAAAGAAAAGGAATCGTAGTCCCAAGAAGGAAAGAAAACATGATTGATCCCCAAGACGAGATTGTTCACTAAGGAGGAGAAGAGAACCTTCTCCTAAGAGGAGAGACAGCGTTCGAGACCCCCTGGCACCTCCTCCCTAGGATTTACAGTCGCGATATGCCCCAACGCGATTTCCACCCCTTGTAACATCTATCCCTCAAGTCCTTCACAAAGTCCAGAACGAGAGATTCATTCGATGGCAGCCACAGATGAAATCCAACCCTAGTAGGCGAGACGCCACCAAGTACTATAGATTCCACAAAGCAACGGGCCACGAGACGAACAACTGCATCTAGCTTAAAAGGAAGATTGAATACCTAATCTAGAGGGGACACTTGCGCCAATATGTAGCGAGAAAAGGAAGAGCTCAGAACAACTAAGGACGGGTAGTCCAAGTTGTCGTAGCAGCACCTCCGCATCACCAACAAGCTATTGGCGAAGTTTGAGTCATCTCAGGGGGTTCGTCGGAGGCGGCAAGACCAGCTCAGCGAGGAAGGCACATGCCAAAAAGGCTTGACTGGAAGACTTTCTAGAGATCCAAGCTAAGGCAATACCCTCAGCATACCATTTGGTGATGAAGTTCCCCACTGAAAATGGGGTCGGGATGGTCAAAGGGGACCAGCGTCTTGCCAGGGAGTGTTATGTGGCGTCAATGTGGCAAAAGAAGGTGGAATTAGTCCAACTGGAAGACTTAGATATGAGGGACGAACTGGAGACTAGATTGACTCCCACAGAGCAGCTGGAGCTCATGCAACTAGACAAAAATCCAAAACACATAGTCTTCATGGGCTCTACAATGCTCTCTCTAATTAAAGAGAAGCTCATATCATTTCTGAAAGGTAATGTTGACGCGTTTGCCTGGAAACAGGAGGTCATGGAAGGAGTAGATCCCGCAGTAATCATGCACCGCCTCAGCGTTGATCCAAACTACAAGCCCGTTAGGCAGAAAAGGAGAAGCTTCGCGCCAGACCACCATAGGGCCATTAACAAGGAAATGGCAAGGCCGCTACGAGCTAAAGCTATCAGGGAGGTCGACTACCCAACCTAGCTAGCCCATGTTGTGCTAGTAAGGAAAGTAAATGGCAAATGGCAGCTTTGCATTAACTTCACCGACCTGAATTGAGCATGCCCTAAAGATAGCTTCCAACTGCTCTGGATCGGCTTAATAGTCGACGCCACCGCTGGACATGAGCTCCTCAGCTTCATGGATGCTTTCTCGGGATACAACAAGATCATAATGGACCTGAATGACGAAGATAAAACTTTGTTCATCACAGAGCAGGGAATCTTCTGTTATCATGTTATGCCCTTCGGTATGAAGAATGACCAGGCCACCTATCAAAGGTTGGTCAACAAGATGTTCCTAGAGAAACTCAGCTCGACCATGAAGGTATATATCAACGACATGCTCGTAAAGTCGTTGAAAGCCCAGGCACACATCCAACACCTCGGGAAAGCATTCGAGATCATGCGACAATACAGAATGAAATTAAACCCTACAAAGTTTGCATTTGGGGTATCAACAGGGAAGTTCCTAGTGTTTATAGTCAACGGCCAAGGCATTGAGGCAAACCCAGAGAAGGTAAAGGTCGTCCTCGAGATGAAAGCTCCTACCAGCATACGAGAAATACAGCGGCTGACCGGGAGAATAGTGATGCTCAACTGATTTGTATCACGCTCTTGCGATAAATTCTAGCCCTTCTTCAAGGTCCTGAAAGCAGCCTTTCGGTGGGACGAGAAATATGGGGAAGCCTTCCAACCCCTCAAGGCCTATTTGGCTTCCACACTAGTGCTGGTGAGCCCTCGAGAAGGAAAAGTCCTGACCCTTTACCTAGCTGTATCTGACTTTGCTGTTAGCGCGGCATTAGTCAGAGACCAAGATTGGGTGCAACAACCAATTTACTTATATAGTAAGCTCCTATGAGGAGCTAAGGAGAGGTATCCGAAAATGAAAAAGCTCGTTCTAGCCCTCCTGGTGGCAGCTCGGAGACTAAGGCCGTATTTTCAAGCCTATAACATCGAGGTCTCGACGGACCAACAGATGAGACAAGTCCTACATAAGACGGAAGCCTCTGGAAGGCTGGTGAAATGACAATGGAGCTTAGCTAGTTCGACATCAAGTTCAAACCCAGGACCGCAATTTAGGGTTAGGCTCTGGCGAATTTCCTCGCCGAATTCACCTCCCTGCCTGAGGGAAACGAAGAAAGCGAAGACTATGTCCCAAATGTGCTGACCTAGAAATTGTACGTGGACAGAGCGTCAAACGCCCATGGATATAAATTGGAATATGCCCTGAGGTTTGAATTTCAAGCATCCAACAACAAGGCCAAATACGAAGCCCTCATAGCCGGTCTGAACCTAGCATTGCCGAGGGACGCACAACAGATCGTGATCCATAGCGACTCGCAACTAGTAGTTAGGCAAGTCAAATAAGAATATGCGACTAGAGATGAGAAGATGACACTCTATATGACAAAAGTGCGCAACTTAATGAGAAAATTGGTTTTGGCCAACCTGGTCCAGATACCGAGAAAAGCTAATGCTGTAACGCCCCAAAATACACCCTGGACGGCATTACATTCTAATAACCATTTAAGCATGAGAGCACTAAGATAAATCACCAATAAAGAAGACTTCAAGCAATGATTCATAACATTTACATGAATATCCCAAAAGAATATGCCATCTTTGGCATTTACATCTCCAAAAGAATATTAAAGTAGGCTTGCAGCGGAATACAAAATAACTAGACTTCACAATTTCTAAAAGAAAATCCTAGTCTAGTACAAAAGAAAAGGGGTTGATCTATGCGTCCACCTCGGGATCCACACTCCCATCAATCGGAGTCTCCCACTAGACGGCCTCCTCGGTTCCTAACTCCTCCTCAAGTACATAATCTGAAAAAGGTTAGCAGAAGGGGGTGAGCACGAAGCTCTGTAGAAAATTTCTCCCAAATCCAAACAAGGTTTTAAAAACATAGAAAACGGTCGGTCTCATTTCACAAGTAACATATATATAACATTTGAAATAAAACAAGGGCATTTTAAAAGAGATATCAAGTTTGGAAAATAATAAAGCAATTAAGAGAGGATGAAATCGACTTTAATTGACAAACAGTTTCCAATATAATCCAATCCACCATATACCATTTCCACAAGTTATCGCGGCATCCCATACTACCCGAAACTCTTGGGGAAATACTATTTGGTACAATGAACAATAATTTATATTTGGTACCACTCAAGTAGGCTGTCGCTTCTCATGAATCTACCCCACGAATCTACCTCGTTCACCTATATATAATCACAATCACAGGCCAATTTAGGAAGGGCGTGTACCGTCTCATACGGCATTGACGAAATCCTTTCAAGGTGTCTAGTATACTAACCCTTTTCCCCGGTATCCGTGAACAATAGTGATCATTGTCACAACAATGATCCACTACGAGCATTAGGCAACCATCTCATCCC
>JAHQCQ010013604.1:0-10109 GCA_023539305.1 Ilex asprella
CAGTTTGATTAACTGACCTGTACGGTTTAAGGCCCACAAATTGGACTTCAAAAAAGCCCAGATTGTCCCATTTTGGTATGACCAAAAAAAGGGCGCCCTTGGGCCTATCCGATGGATTCTCTTTCTTTGGGATGGATAGTCGAGCTCATTTACTTAAAGGTTCTTTGAAAGTCCGTACACTTTATTAGACTTATTTAGTAAAAAATACATAAAATAAAATTTTTGTAAAAAAGTACATAACTAAGATACAAATATGTAAATGCCCATTTTATGGTCAGTTAATTCAAAATCTCTTATTTTTAATGCACATTGATTCATGTGTACATCTCCTAATTTTATGGGACAACTTTAATATTCTATATTTATATACGTATATATTTATAAATAAATATATATGTGTATATATATATACACCTTGATTCATGTTTTTTTTTAAAGTGATTTATTTTCAAATTAATTTAATATCCGAATATTGTAATAGTGTAATAATAACTATGTAACATTGACAGTGTAATAAGTTATTTATACAAAATATTGTACTATTACATTTTGTCAAACATATACTTGCTGTTAAATTTCTTATCTAAATTTTGAATTATCTTTAATGCACCTTGATTCATGCTTTTTTTTTTAAAGTGGTTTTATTTTTAAATTATGATAATACCCGAAAAATAATTCTAGGTGTGGGCCCAGACCTCTATTCCAGGTCAGGAGGTCAAAGAATAAGAGCTCAGCCTCGCGCCAATAACAAATCAACCGGAATGATATAGCGATAACTGGATAGATAGCAAGTACCCCTCAAATAAAGGGAATGAGAACGAGAAGCTGGAGTCAAGGCATAAAACTTTCAACCAACCAAAATCTCCTCCCAAAAATCAAAGAAAATTCCACGGATGCGAGGTGAGGACCTCGATATAGACTCCTTCGCACTAGGAACCAGTCTATATATGCTAAACATTGCCTCCACTGAGAGAGGAGACACATGAAAACAGAGAGAGAGAGACAGGTCTTAGAGCGAGGGAAAAAGGGGGGTAATTCCTTTGTAATTCATGAAAGCAATAAAGAAAAAGGAGCAAGAGCCTCCATTAAAGGGTGGACTAGCCAAGCTAAATAGCTGGTGAACCACTATATCTCTCCTATGTCATCACCCCCATACACAAAAAAATCAACCCTCACATCGCGGACCATCCCACGAGCCATGCAACTCTGACCCCACCTTAGTACCACGATTCATTGATTCCGTTCATCCACCGAAAATTATACCATCAGTTTGGCGCCGTCTGTGGGAACGACTGTTCTCATTTTACAAATACGTTGATCATTCAGTGACTGATGGTCTCAACCCGCAACATGAGCCGAAGTTAAACCAATCCACCACGCAGGCAAGATCACCAGGAGGCCATCAATGGCAGACAAACAGAGAACAATCTAGAAACTAATCCCCTCACAGGGGATCCCTCAACGAATAACGAGTTGGATGCTCTCTGCCTTGTCAATCAGCGATTGCTACAACAAAACGAGGAGCTACTGAAACTCTTGAAATGCTCACAGGAGGCACGACCAGCCCAAGAAGGCCCGAGTAATCTTTCTCGTAGGGAACAGTGCCATCTCGACCCCCTCAGAGAGGTCAATGAAGGAGGAGAAAATAGCCAGACCATGGGGAGAGATCCACAACTACCCCCTAGGAATGGCCACAATGAAGAGGTAAAGAGCAAGAACGATGAAGGGAGAATGAGTGATTTCATCCCTTACCAGCAGGAAAGAAGAGAACAGTACTGGGAACAATGTTTCGAGGATATCAAACAAGAGCTCAGCCACATGAAGGAGACTGTTAGAAGCAAGGCACCAGTTACAATGGACGCCCTGGTACAACAGACTGAATCTCCATTCACTACCGGGGTACTGCATTTTCCTCTGCCCACAAAATTTAAAATGCCGTAAATAGACCCCTTCGACTGAACAAAAGACCCCATAGAACATCTTAATACCTACAAGAATCAAATGGAGCTGCATGAGTATCAGGACCCTCTGCGCTGCAGAACCTTTTCAATCACGCTAAAAAGTTTTGCTCTAGCGTGGTTTAATAGACTCCCACCAGCCTCCATCTCATCCTTTAAAGAACTCTTAGTGGCCTTCGTGTCCCATTTTATAGGGGCTCGGATCTACAAGAAGCCAAACTACCATCTTTTGAGTGTGAAACAAGGACCCGAAGAGAACCTGAGGTCCTATGTCCAGAGGTTCAACTCGGAGTCATTAAAGGTGGATGAAAAATTTGCCATCAATGCTTTCATAGCTGGGCTAGGAGTGCAATCCAAAGATTTGATATTTTTCGTCTCCAAGAACCCTTAAGCAAGCATGGCGGAGGTGCTTGCTAAATCAAAGAAATACATAAATGGTGAGGAAGCCCTCATCTCTAAGGCGAGGAGTTCCTCCACCCAGAAGGATAAAAGGAAAGAAGAAAAGAAGAAGGATCGAAGTCCCAAAAGGGAGAAGGAAAGAGGACGGGAAAGGTCTCCGAGGAGAGACAGAGACCCCTCCCCCAAGAGGAGGGGGGACATCAGAGATTGCCTAGGACCTCTGCGTCCAAGGTTACAACCTAGGTACGCACCTTAGGAGCGCCCACCCCTCACCGCAGCAATATCGCAGATCCTTTATGAGGTGCAACACGAGAAGTTCTTAAGGTGGCCACCTCGAATGAAGGCGGATCCAGCAAATAGAGATCCCACGAAATACTGTAATTACCACTGGGATCATGGTCATCACACTGATGACTGCATTCAGTTGAAAAAAGAGATCGAGTTCTTAATTCAGCGAGGGCAGCTACGTCGCTTTGTAGCTCGTGACAACCAAAACCGAACTCTCCCGCCTCTACCGCCTCAGCAGCAAGCCCCAGCACAACATCAACATCCTTTGGGGGAGATGAGGGTCATATCAGGAGGGTTTGCAGGAGGAGGAGAATCCAGCACTGTAAAGAAAGCCCACCTCAGAAAAATAAGGCCTGAAAAAGCCTTGGAGGTCGGAACTTTATCTAAGACCCCTCGCCTCGACACAACCATCATCTTCTCAGATTTTGATCTAGAAGGTTGCTACCATCCCCATGATGATCCTCTAGTGATCAGGGCTGTATTGGCAAACAAAACGGTCCATCGAGTTCTGGTTGATAATGAAAGTTCGGCCGACATCATATTCGCACTGGCATTCGATAAGATGGACATAGGGAGGGAGAAACTGGAGCCAATGAGCGCTCACTTGCTAGGGTTTGCAGGAAAAAGAGTATTACCCCTTGGGACAATCCAGCTCGTGCTCACCTTAGGTGACCCACCTTGTCAAGCCATAACAACTGTCAAGTTTCTAGTGGTTGATGCACCCTCCACCTATAACATGCTACTAGGCAAACCCTCACTCAATTCTATAAGGGCCATCCTTTCTGCTTATCACCTTGTAGTGAAGTTCCCGAAGGAGAACGGGATTGGAGTGGTCTGCGGAGACTAGCGTATAGCACGAGAGTGTTATATGACGTTAGTGAAAAAGAAAGAGGTGAAAACCATCCAATTAGATGAGCTCGATATGAGGGATGAGCTGGACACCAGACCAACGCCTCAGAGGAACTGGAGCCCGTGCAGCTCGACGAAGAGCCGGAACACCTTGTTTACGTGGAATCCAAGCTAAGTGGAGAAATCAAAGATCTCCTCATCCAGTTCCTCAGGAAAAATGCCGAGGTCTTCGCTTGGAAGCAAGAAGACATGGCAGACATTGATCCCGTAGTCATCACGCACAAGCTTAGCATAAATCCCACTTGTAAGTCGGTTAAGCAGAAGAGGAGGAGCTTCCCCCTGGAGAAACAAAAGGCTATTAATGAGGAGGTCAGAAAACTCTTCTATGCGAAAGCCATCAGGGAGGTAGATTATCCTATCTGGTTAGCCAATGTGGTATTCATAAAAAAGACCAATGACAAATGGCGGCTTTGCATTTACTTCACTGACCTTAATTAAGCATGTCCCAAAGACAGCTTTCCCCTACCTCGGATCGACCTCATTGTAGACGCCACAGTAGGACATGAGCTCCTCAGGTTCATGGATGCCTTCTTAGGCTACAACTAAATCAGGATGGACCAAAATGACCAGGAGAAGACCTCTTTTGTGACTGAACAGGGGACATATTACTACTAGGTCATGCCTTTTGGGTTGAAAAACGTGGGAGCCACTTACCAGCGGTTAGTGAACAGAATGTTCCAAAGGCAGATTGGGACCTCCATGGAAGTTTACATTAATGACAAGTTAGTCAAGTCGCTCAAAGCGGAGCTTCATGTAGAACACCTAGCTGAATCGTTTCAAATTCTAAAAATATACAAAATGAAGCTCAACCCGGCTAAATGTGCCTTTGGAGTCTCTATAGGGAAGTTTTTGGGCTTCATAGTTAATAGCAGAGGAATAGAGGCTAATCACGAGAAGGTAAGAGCGGTACTAGATATGCATCCTCCCTCAAGTACAAGGGAAATCCAACGTTTAACAGGAAGAATAGCCGTCTTGAGTCGCTTTGTATCCAGATCAAGTGATAAATGCCAGCCTTTCTTTCAGGTTTTGAAGAAAGTGTTCCAGTGGGATGCTAAGTGTGAAGAAGCGTTCGCAGCTTTAAAGGTGTACCTGAGCTCCCCTCCCATATTGGTGAGCCCCTTGGAAGGGGAGGTGCTTACCCTTTACCTAGCAGTCTCGAACTTCTCAGCTAGCGCGACACTGGTTAGGGAACGAAATAGGGCTCAGCACCCAGTTTACTACTGCAGTAGAGCTCTGAGGGGGACAAATGAGAGATATCAAAAAATGAAGAAGCTTATTTTATCTTTGGTAACAACAGCCAGGAGACTCAGACCGTACTTCCAAGCTTATACTATAGAAGTCCCGACAGAACAGCCAATAAAGCAAGTGCTGCACAAACCGGAGTTTTCAGGGAGACTTGTCAAGTGGGCCATCAAGCTCAGCGAATTCGATATAAGATACAAGCCAAGAACAGCCATCAAGGGGCAAATTTTGACAGATTTTATTGTAGAGTTCACGACAACTACGCCCAAAGAAGCAACGCAGCTAGTACCTGACCTCCCTATTTGAAAACTTTCAGTAGACGGAGCTGCTAATGCACAAGGGAGTGGTGCAGGTTTAATTTTGTCCTCTTCAGATGAGATAGATGTTGAATACGCACTTAGATTTGGGTTTAAAGCTTCAAACAATGAGGCCGAGTATGAAGCTGTTATTGCTGGACTCAATCTCGCTCATTCTATGGAGGCAGAACAGTTAGAGGTCTGTAGTGACTCTCAACTGGTGGTGAAGCAGATAGAGGAGTCTTATGAAGCTAGGGGCAAGAAGATGGTCCTATACCTCAGAAAAGTACAAGAATTAATCAAGAAGTTTGTGCAAGTTAAGATCAGACACGTCTCTGGGTCAGAAAATTCGTGAGCAGATGTTTTGGCAAGGCTGGCCACCGCCTCGCAAGAGAACTTGGATAGGCTGATACCAGTAGAGTACTTAGCAGAACCTACGGTCACAACGGAGGGAGGAGAAGTGTTCCTGATCTTAGGTCAACCAAGCTGGATGGATCCCATCATGGGATACCTACAAAACGAAGCCATGCCAGAAGATCCTAAGGAAGCTTCTAAACTAAGAACCAGGTCAGCTAGGTTTTCTATCTTACAGGAAAAATTGTACAAACGTGGTTTTTCAACACCCCTCCTTAAATGCGTGGAGGATGAAGATGCTAACTACATACTTAGAGAAGTTCATGAGGGCATCTACGGTAATCACATTGGAGCTCGGACCTTGGTAGGAAAGGCACTAAGGCAGGAATATTATTAGCCCACCAAGCTCAAAGATGCCACAGACGTGGTTAAAAAAAGTAAGAGCTGCCAAGAATATGCTAATATCTCTCATAGACCGCCTGAGTTATTGACTTCGGTGGTGAGCCCTTGGCCGTTCCAACAATGGGGTTTGGATATACTCGGACCCCTCCCTATGGGTGTGGGGCAGTCCAAATTTTTCATACTTGGGGTAGATTATTTCACCAAGTGGGTAGAGGTTGAACCATTGGCAACAATCACCGAGCAAAAGGTGCAGAACTTCATTTTGCAGGTTTGGTGTTCCAAGAGCCATTGTATCCGATAACGAAAAACAGTTCGACAACCCGAAGTTTAAAAATTTTTGTGCCGAGCTCGGAATAAAGAACTATTTCTCTGCTCCGACTCATCCTCAGTCCAACGGACAAGCGAAAGTCACCATCAGAACCATAAAAATAGTTCTGAAGACCAAGTTGACAGACTTGAAGGGCAAATGGGTGGAATACCTCCCTGAGGTCCTATGGGTCTACAGGACCACAGCTAGATCGGCAAACCAGGAAACCCCGTTTGCTCTGGCCTTCAGTATAGAAGTAGTAGCACTAGTCGAGGTAGGGCTCTTGTCACCTAGAACGGAGTTTGCAGATACGGAACGCAATGATGAATCACTTCTAGTGAACCTGGACCTGTTGGACGAAAAAAGTGACGAGGCCCTGCGCCGCATCCGGGATTATCAGAGGAAAACAGCAAGGTATTATGACAGGAGGGTCAAGCACAAAAAATTTAAGACTGGGGACCTAGTGGTCAGGAAACTCCTACTTGCGAGAAAGGACCCAACTCATGGGAAGTTAGGACCTAAGTGGGAAAGACCCTATGTTATATCAAGGGTGATCAGACCTGGGAACTACGAGTTGCAAAACGGAGGATGGAAAAATCATGCCTCACTCGTGGAACGCAGAGCACCTTAAAAGGTTTCTTCAGTAAGTCTCTTTTGTAGCAAATTAATTTGTCAAATAAAATATTCGGTTTTTGTTTGACCATCAGTTTAGCCCCGAACAAAAAGAGCCTTGTAGCTCACGACGAACTATTCAGTTTGTAAAGATAAAAAGCTCCATAGCTCATGACGAACTATTTAGTTCGTAAAGATAAAGAGCTCCTTAGCTCACGACGAACTATTCAGTTCGTAAAAATGAAGAGCTCCGTAGCTCACGACGAACTATTCAGTTCGTAAAAATGAAGAGCTTCTTAGCTCACGACGAACCATTCAGTTCGTAAAAATGAAGTGCTCCTTAGCTCACGACGAACTATTCAGTTTGTAAAAATGAAGAGCTTCATAGCTCACGTCGAACTATTCAGTTCGTAAAAATGAAGTGCTTCGTAGCTCACGACGAACTATTCAGTTTGTAAAAATGAAGAGTTCCGTAGCTCACGACGAACTACTCAGTTCATAAAAGTAAAAGAGCTCCGTAAGCTCACGATGAACTACTCAATTCATAAAAACAAAGATGAGCTTCGTAGCTCGCGATGAACTATCCAGTTCATAAAATAGAGGAAAGCTCTGCAAATAACCGTGAACAACACATAAGAAAGACTCAGCAATAATACAGATCCCAATGGAGGCCCCAGGCCTTGGGAAACAAGGTTAACTATTCAGATCATGAGAGTTAAAGAAACGGTTCAAAGTAAGTATGCCATGGAGTATCCAGAATATATCAGAAAAACAACGAAAAGAAAAGTTGTTCTGGTTACATCAAAAGACAAAAACCACTGTCGAAATGAAGTTGCATAAAGAAGACCTCTGAAGTTTCTAGTTCTCCCCCAAACGTTTCTTCAACAAATCCAACTCCTCCTTCAGACAGACGTTCTCTTCCCTCTCCTTCTTGGCCTTTGAAAGTGAGTTGAGAAGTTTGGCCCCAGTAGAAGAAAGCAAAACTGCGCTAAGAGAGGAATCATAGGATGAGGGAGATTCGCACAGCTTGCACCTTTTTAAGGACGGTTCAACTTCTTCATCCTCCTCAGACTCAGAGGGAGACAAATCGGGCGAACTGCAATCAAAGTGAAAGTCAATAGAAGCTGCCACCGCACTGAACAAGAAAAGGTTGCCAGAAGTCATCAATTCTGAGAAGGACATAGGGGTGGACCGCTTCACTTGTTCAATCCTTATGGCCTCCGGCAAATCTGGGTCAGGGGCGACTACATAATAAAACAAAGGTCAGAACATAGCGTTAGAAAAAGGGAATAATCAAGAAAACTGTTTATACCCTTACTTATGTGATCAAATTTCCTCCAAGAGCGCGGGACTCTGTTTCCTCGTCGACGATCCTCAACAGACCTCCAAAACTCCCCAGAAACAAAGAAAAACGACTGAGCCACCCTTGAGATGGGGAGGGAACTTCAAGCACCAGTGGGGGCTCGGAAATACGTCTCCAACGGAAGCAGCTGAAGCAGGGGACATCGTCTTCTTCTAGATCATGAAAATACCGAAACTCGGCAGTGGTGGAGAACTGGTCATTTCCCTGGAGACACTAGAACAAAAAGAAGCTAATTAACACAGCCCATCCTCGAGGAGATAAACGAGAAGGGGGCAGACCGTAGTACGCCACAATACACCTGACGGAAGGATGAATAGGGAGACGAAGGCCCATATCAAAGGCACCTTCAAAAAAGCAAGCTTCACCACAGGGAAGATAGTTAAGAGGTTCATCTAGAGTAGGAACTCGGAGAGGCAGTTCCAGTTCTTGAAAGAACCGTTTATTGATCCCTTTCAGATCTGAAGAGGAAAGAGAAGAAGGAACCAAGAAACGAGATTGGAATTGCCAGTCAAACCCGAAAGAGGAACAATCTTCAAAGAGAGACGAAGTAGGAACAACCATTAGAATTTGCAAAAGAACGGAAAGATAACCCAAAAAGAAGAGCGAAAAAGGAACTCAGAGATAAGAATCTTCAAGAGTGATGGTAAAGAGAACGAAGCATAAGAAAGTCAAAGAACACAAAGAGATAACCGCAAGATTCAAAGAACCAAAAGCAGAGGGAAATACAGAGTCGCATGCTCTTTGGGTTCCCTAATTAATAATGACAAACACGGTGTTAGAAAGCCGTTGATTAAATGCAGTGCAACTGTTCGCATTCTACCAAGTAGGTAGATTTCGGCAATTTTGCTCTAAGAATAACTAAGATGCTCCTCAAATCAAGGGGGATAGTAAGGAAAGGCCATACAACATACGTTAACTTGAGAGTTACATCTCAATATCGTGAAATCAAGAGTACAAAAAGTACGAGTCTAAAATAAAAATAATAATAATAATAATAAAATGTCCTAACTCTCTAAAGAAAGATCCTGAGGCTGGACAGACGGAATCTCAGCAGCATAGGAGAAACTCGGCAGCTCAGTAGGTAATGATCCGGAACCCAGAAGAATAGAACCTTTGGGAACACTAACACTAGGAACCTCTACCCTATCCTGGGGCAAATCTTGGGCAAGGGCTTTAGTCACAAGATCATCAGAGAAAGCAATTGCAGTCGGAATAGCTGGGGGGCAGGAACCTCAAGGTTTAAGCATCTAGTCGAAAGGGCCAAGGTGTCTCCCTCGCTATCAGACTCAGATTCCTCCAGTTCCTCCTTAGTGAGGATAGAAAAGTTAAAATCCAAGTCTGGGAAGGCCTTTGAAGCTTTGCGCTGAAAGGCTAGCCATCCAGAGACCCACAAGGTGGTGGCTTCGTCCTTCAGCTCGGCAATCTCACGGTCCCTCTGCTGGATCAAGGTCTTATGACCCTCTAAGTCTTCACAAAGCTTACCATTCGCCTCATTGAGGGTGAAATAGTCCTCCCTTGCCTGCTCCAGGGAGCTCTTGGTGTTAGAGGTTTCCTGACGGACTTTAGTCCAGGCCTTAGTCTTGAGTTCCAATTTTCCCTGGCTAACCTTAGCTCATCACGTGCTTTCTTCTCTTCATCCTCAACTCAGCCTTTAGCTGCTAGAGAATCTTTGAGGTCAGAGGTTTGCTTCTCCACTCGCTCATTAAGACCCCGTATCTGCTCGTTAAGGCCTTGCACTTGACCCTTAAGATCCTCATTTTTGAGAGACAATTATGCAACCTTAATCTCATAAGATTTCAAATCTTTAGGGGAAAGTTCATAAGATCGAATCCTCATCAGCAAGCCCTTCACATGGATAGCAATCTGAAAACATAAAGGGAATTAAGTGAGTTGCATGGAGCTTTGCCGTAAGGTTAAAAAGGCGTACTAAGGAGCTAAGATTTACAGTAGCCGCTCCCTGAAGAGCCGACGAGATGGAC
>JAHQCQ010013605.1:0-10106 GCA_023539305.1 Ilex asprella
ATAATTAATTTTAATTTTATCATATAATTTTAAACACATACATATAGTAAAAATAAATTTTTATTTTTATTGTTGATCATGTCGACAATAATGTTTATTAAGCGGTATAAAAATATAAATTATTCATAACAAAAAAATTGAGCTTTTATTTCATAACACTTTGCGGTGAATCTGATGGGGTAAAAAAGGCTGTCAATAACGTAGTTGATATTCAAAACAACATAAAGGATTATCGAATACACATAAACAAGATGAGATAAAAGTGTCAGATGCACCAACGTCCAAATCAGAGAAATCAGAAAGTTCAAGATCATAAACAAGTAACGGATTCTCTAAAATTTCAATTTCGACATATTTTAGATCAAAATGCTCTATATTTGCATAATCGATTGCATGAAAACGATCAAGACGACGTTGCATTTGATCATTTTTACATTCAAGCTTTAATATGACCTCGTCATAATTGTTTGAATTCTGTGAATTATAAATATCAGCTGAACATGCCTTTGGTATTGCAAGTCCAAGCCAACAACAAAATACTTCAAGATCACAACATTTGATATATAACTATTCCCATCTTAGTTTGGGTTCGATATGAGTACCTGGAGGTGGATAGTTAGTTGGAAGCCCAACAATTACATGTCCAGCTTGACCGAATAGGTGATAAGGGTCGATGGGCTCATTGTAGAATGCACGCTTTTATCTATACCACATTACACTACTGAAATCAGTATATGATTCAATCGAAAAAACTTTGTTTAGTGGCGTTGATCTATCTGTTGAGCATTCATGTTTGTTAGCCGAAGATGAACTATTTTAGTCTTTGCGTGGAGAAGAACCTTCATTGGTTTGATTGTATTGTGCATCTGATGTGCACCTATACATTTTGTTTGGTGATGGTGCATTTACACAATTGTGAATGCTAGTATACATATGCTCAGTGTGGTAATTTAAAATTATTGTGAAAGGACATCACACTATAAAGTTCGAAACTGATTTGATAGTGATGAAAAATGACAATGAAAAAATTGGGATATCACAACACATTGAATAGACTGATAAAGCCATGAGTTTGATTAAAGTAAATAGGACATCACACTACAATGTCCAGAACTGATTTGACAATAACAAAATGTGACGATGAAAAAGTTGAGGAATAACTACACACAGAATAAACTAATAAAGCCACGATATTGATTAAAGTAAATAGAACGTAGACATAAACGTTATATGCTTAATAAGATGGACACTAATTACATTTGTTAATTTTCATCAGACATATTTTCATTTGACAAGTATTGTTCATTAAACAATACATTAGATCGCTCAGTAGCTATCAGCTCCCTGCCAAATGCAGTTGTCACTATGTCAGATGCTATTTGGAGCATATAATATCAACACTTACGCAACATCATCCTATTATTCTCCTTTTGTACACGTTTAACTATTACTTCATAGTTCACTATATTCCTTTAGGCATGGTAAGTGAAAGTCTATGTGGCATCGGTATACCAAGTTCTCTTAGATCTGTGCATAATGAATATGATTTATTAGAACGAAAAGCCTTCTCTCGTCGGGGTCCGACATAATACACTTTTGGATCAGAAAATCTCTCACTCTTGTAATCATAATCTCGTTCTTATAATAACCAAACTGGTTCATGGCTACAACTGTTATCAACTGCTCATGGTCTTGAAGTAGACATAAGGTATACTACATGTGATATGAACCCCATAATATGTTTTTGTAGTAGTTTCATTGTCTTAAATGCATCATTGTGTAGTCATTTATTTTATCCTATAAGCACATTTATCAGCATTGCAATAGGGTGTGTCACCTTTATATTTGAGTTGATGGTCAAACATTGGAAAAAGAGTGCAATTAGTTTGACTATATACTATTAGCTGTCAGTGTAACCACATACTGGTACATAGTCATCGTGAGTACACACTGATACGTCTATTACATTGAAGTTACTAGAGCCTGATTCACCCTGATTCCTAGTGATTCACGTCCATGATACATTTAACAGTATTAGGGTTTTTTGGTAGTAAACTATTGTGTAGTTACAGGAGTTTGATTGTGACTAAACACCAGTGCAATAAAGTGCAATGCAGAGTCTTCATTAACGTGTGTTGCTAAAATAAAAACAGTTACAACATGACACTTGAATCATTGTCATTACACACTGAGTCAATGTCAATTAGTGTGACTAAACATTGTTATAATGTTAGTGGTTGTGACTACACAATGCTCTCGTGTCATTCATTGAGGCTGTAGACTGGCATACTCACATACATAATTTATCTATAAATTTGAACTCATGTGCAATGTTCAATGTACAAAATTCGTCTCTAACCATGAATTATAGTCCGAGAACAGTGTTTTAAACTCTGGGTTATCATTGAGCTTTAGAGGATTAGGTATTTTACCCAATGAGTCCTTGCTTACGCTATTTACTATCAGCTAAAAACACAATAATGGCAGAATGGTTTGTGTTAGTGTCTGTTCCTACAACACCATAACATAATGATTTAAAACAAGGTTACATAATTTCTGTAACACATTTAATTTATCTACAAAGTAAAAAACACAATCTTGGATGCATTCCTATGCACCCCATAAAATCCAGTTGTAACCAAATGACGAAGCACGCGTTCATCAGTGACATGTAATTACTGTGAGGTGCGGGCACTGTGCCTGCAGTGCAAATGAGGGGGATCCATGTCCTACCATCTGAAGTTTGATCGATGCTCAAACTATAACAAAAGAACAGAGTGGTCATGTGGACTAGAATGTACTAACTACCATCCATTGGTGTCCATGACGAAAAAATGAATTAATTTACAAAAATAAAATACAATTATGAATTATAATGAAAACATCTGCAATCATATGTTGATAAAGATAACATTTTCAACATTCAACATTCAACATATCATAATGATATCATTTCAACAAACATGTACTTATAAGCTCGTGTACCAACAAAATATTACAATATAAGCACATTATAAGGTCCAATACACACTTGATTAAAACTTAGGACAACTTAACAATCTCATAAAATAACTTGGGACTTTCTAATGAAGGGATGTTGAAGCCCACGTATATCTGGATGAACATTTTCGATGATTGTGACCCACTTAGCCGCATAGCCCACAATATATCTGATTATGACTCTTAGGTGAGAAGTCCATCTCATTCCGTATGCGTATCATCCGAGGCCAACTACCAAATCTCGATGTTGGTTAAGATTAGGGAGTAATTTGGGACACAGAGGATCATCTCAATAATGTTCATGCTCAATAGGATATATTTTGGGCTCCCAAATTTTCGTCAAAGTGTCGATGTTGTGTATGGTATATACGTACGTTTGAAAATGCAATTGAAAATGAGAGCATATAACCAATATATGAGAGCAAGGAACTATGTAAATTGCCTTTTTTTGCATGTGTACGAACGATCTTCAAGACATACAACTTGCTTTTATCCACTACTACCACTTCTACAAGGCCATGATCCCTATGAAATGGCGTCACTTCGTGAACACGGCTCATTTATTGTGTTTTTTATACTCGTTCCACAACACGCTTAGAAAACTCTAACTCATTTTCTTTCCATTTGGCCACATTACCTCGATATTCAAAATGATACTAAGTGATCCGATAAAATATCGATTGCACATAAACAGTTATGGACAAATACCTAGCACCTTGTAGAACACTATTATTAAAATTTTTAGAAATGTTGGTTGTCAGTATGTCATATCGTAGTCCACCATTATGTGCTAATGTCCACTTCTTCAATAGGATAACATTCAAGTACTTAGTCGCTTCCACTTTGACGTAGCTTATTTGGGACATCAGCTCATTGAACTTTTGAACCTGTGTTGCTTTGCCAGCCCTCCACACAAGATTGTACAAATGTCCATCCATAAACTGTCTATTAAAATTACTACGCACATGCCGAAGACAAAATCGATGACAAGCATATGGTGGATGCCACCCAGAATCTTCCATGTTCACAGTAGAAAGGATCCTCGCGTGTCTATCAGAAATTAAACATATCTCTTTTTGATGTCTAAGAATTTTCCGTCTGAGGTAATATAAGAAAAAAAATTCAACTTGATTGATTCTCCTCTTCCACAATAGCAAATGCAATGAGAAACAACTGTTTATTAGCATCAAAACTAGTTGCCACTAACAATTTTTTCTTGTACTTCCCACGTAGAAATGTTTCATCAATGCTAACATGATGTCAACAATATTTTGACCATTTAATGCTGGTCTTGAATGCCCAAAATACTTGGAAAAAATCATTGTATTCGGGAGATTCATAGGTGTACCTCCACTTCACAATCGAGTCAGGATTATACTTCTTGATGACACCCAAAAATTTAGGCAACATGTCACACAATGAGTCATAATCACTGAAAATCTTAGCAATGACCTTATTCCTCTCAATTCATGCTTTCTTTTAGGAAATATCATACTTAAATTTCTCATTTATATTCTTCTGAATTGTTGACATTTTTGTTTATGGTGTATCACCAACCAGTCCTAATATGTTATGACATAGGAAATCAGAGTCTAACTAGTGATGGTCACGACTCATTCGAGGGTAGAAGTAGGTATAAGGTCCATCATATTTTGTGATTTGAAATATTTTGAGTTTTTTTCCTAAAACAAGCACGTGGTCACCACGTACAGTTAGGCTGCATGTACATGGTGCACTATACAACCCACACCTTTGTGTTCGTATCGACCATGACATAATCCTGATTTAGCTTGATGGAATATCATTTAACTACTCTAATCAATGAAACTTTATCCTAAAAAACCATGCCCTTCGCGAACTCCATCTTCACTGAATCCCACAAATTCATTTCATAAGACAGTACAAAACTACCTGCTTTAGAATGCTAACCAAATCAGTGGTTGTGAATGAGGTGGAGTAAGACTTATACATCCAAACATTCGATGGGCCAGTCTCAATGTCTTCACTATTCCCATCTTTGTCATCCAACTCAGCAATCATTACTTCCTCAAACTTTTTTTCTTCGTCTTCATCATCAGAGACATTTTTATGATCATTGACACACATTTCTTCATATTCTTGTATTTGGCTTTGTTGCATTAATGGTTGATGGACATCATCTCGTTCACCCGACTCAACTCCCGCATCACTTATTTGAAAATTCTATCTCATTGAATTATTAGTTGAGTACCCTCCATAAGTTGTAGAGCCAGTTATTTGGTGGGTGTACAAGTACTGTCCAAACTCATCCATTACCTGCATCCCCACGGGAGTTAAACATTCACCCGTCAACCTAGAAGTTGAAAATGTCGACGTGACTATCTCTCACCTAAACAACTCAGTGTAAGACATGATAGTGGTTGTTAGGCAACCTACGGTCTAACTACCGCCCATGCCAGTATTGATGTCATTCGTCTCCACGTACAAATTAACACTAACTATGTTGGGGTTTTCAAATACTACATTAACCACAGAAATCACAAGTTCATCATTCACAATTTCCAGACCGACATATGTATTCATGTTTGAGTATGCTCTAAGGTGGTGTTTGGATGGCCGAATAAAAGTGGATAAATCATGTGGGATTGGATAATAAGGTGAGGGCTCCATTTATCCTTGCTTTGGCAATGAATTTTACGGCAGGATATTCGTTGGCCTTCAAAAACTACGGCCGTAGTTTTTTAGCCTCTGAATCCCCTCTCATCTGGACAATGGAATCCCACACAACCTTAGGGATTCACTTTCAACCGATAGGATTCACACTCCTTTTTACCATTTCACCTCTGCCTCCCTCTTTGTCTCTCTCTCTCTGTGGCAAGCCTCCCTATTCTCTCTGTCTAGTTGGCCCTTGCACTCTCTCCATCTTCTCTCTCTCCAGCGCTACCCAACCACTACATAGCCACACCGCCACAGCCCAACCTAACCCATCTCACCGTACTCTCAATCTCTCCTCTTCTGACTCTCTTTCTCCTCCATATCTCTCCATCGCTGCCCAGGCACCATCGTCTCAATCGAAGAAAACTGCCGATAGCTCCCAGCTCCCAAACGGTCAAGTAAGTCTCTCTCTCTCACACACACACACACTCGGATGAGGATCCAGATCCAAATCCTAATTTGATTAAGGTTAGGTTAATTGATTGCGAATAAGATGATTGTTTCCTTTTTTATTCTTCTATAATTTTCGAATTTCTGATTTGGGTTTCCAGTTGTGTTTGAGTTTCCTTTTTCTTTCTATGATGTTCCTTTTTTCTTCGAGTCTTTGATCTGCCTCGCCCTCACTTTGTGCAGAGAGAAGACCGAGCACACACACACACATCACACACACATCACACACACATGTTGATACTCATGAGCAAGCATTAACAGTTGAAGCTACTTTCATGGGGTCATTGTCTTTTCCAGTTTCTTTTATCTATGAAAAGTGTGACCACCTCTTGAGAAGGCCACTATGGTTTCATCTGGCAGAGTTGCAAACTTCTGATACACCTAGGTTACTAGTTGGTGATTTTAATACCATTGTCTCATCTCACTTTTATAAATTCTTCTGGATTGAAAGGTTGCAGTTACTTTGGTTCTACATATACATAGTGCAACAATCAACAAGGTATAAGTCGTATGTGACAGACGATTGATAGAGCATTAGTCAGTGTCCACTGGAATGAAAGGTTTGCTAATTCAGAGATAGAGCATGTGGGGAAAGGGCAATCTGATCATTGCCCCTTGATATGCAAATTTTTAGAGATAGCTGGTCCAAGAAAACTTTCATATTTCAAGTGACAAAATATGTGGACTGAACATTCTAATTTTTTGCAGATGTATAAAGCTGTGGAACATCTGCAAAGCTCCATTTGAAGCAGTGGAACACGGAGGCATTTGGAAATGTCTTTGATAACATTAAAAGTAAAGAGCAACATTGGTTGTTTGCTGAAATTGAGGTTGAAGGGAAAATTCAGATACTCCTACATAGGCATTGTCAAGAGTAAAGAAGGATCTAGCGGTTACATTGCAGATGGAGGAAATGTATTGGAGGTAGAAAGGTAATATGCAGTGGACCATTGATGGTGAAAGGAACACAAAACTCTATCATGCCATAGCTAAAGGGAAAGCAGTCAGGAATAGAATAAGAAGAATAAAAAATACATAAGGTTTGTGGTTAGAAAATGAGCAGGACATTGCAGAGTGTGCTTAATCTTTTTTTGTATGCACTATACAAATCTGAGACTCATCCTTTGGAAGAGGAACTGTTTTAGGTCATTCCTAAGCTGGTTACTGAGGAAGATAATCACATGCTTACTTCACCTACATCACCGGAAGAATTGAAATGTACTATCTATGCTATGTAACAACTTAGTATTTTGTGAACTACTACATGTTATATTTTACTTGTGTTACCCATATTGTAATTTGGTTGTGGTGGAGGGTCTTCAAAAGGCAAAGTGTATGTCTGATTTTGTTCGTAAGGGTATTAAATTGTCAAATTGTGTGTTGTGTTATGCATGACTTTAAAATTGAGACTTTTTGTAAGACATTGTCGTTTTTAAGATTCTATGTAACAACCTTCTATTGTGCACTACTACATGCTATAATTTACATGTGTTACTCATATTGACATTTGGTTGTGCTAGTTGGTCTTCAAATAAGGCAAAGTGTATGCCTTATTTACATGTGTCAGAGAGGTAGAACAAATTTCATCTTTGTGAGGTCAAAAATCAAATCTAGCAATTTCCTGAAGTAACAATCTGAAATGTTGATGTTTTTTAATCAGCCATCTTGGTTTATAAATAATTAATTTCACAATATTGGACATGGGTACACCTGGGCTTATCAAGGTCGAGATGTTGGGGTCAAGTATTTTCTCTAAATTTTCCCTAATCAATCCTCTATCTCTCTTGATGGCTTTTAACACATTCTCATGTGTGTGAACAATGTGTCTAAGGTCAGGGATGTCCATTGATTTTACACTTGACACTATGGTTATTTTTTTTCAACAGTCAGGGATGTTCATGCAAAATTTAAACAATTAAATTTTATTTTTAAACACACTACTTCGGCTTTTCTATAAATAAACAAATAACGACTTAGGCTTAAGTGATATCAATATGTGTATTGTTTTTGTGTTGGAATTTTTTTTTTCATGATACGTATGATTTTTGTGATTAAAAGTGTATTGTACAAATTTAATTAAATAACTAAACAAATTATTTATTGGTATATTTTGTAAAAATGAGTAATTTATTGCGTCACAATATTTTGTTGTAAAAAAAAATAATACTAATGGATTGGACTTTTTTTTTTCATTCTATTCCAAACATGGTATAGAATTGGATCACATTGTTTACACAAGGTAAAATGGTCATTTTAGCATATTTTATCTTTACATGTTAATGGAGCCCACATAACAAATGAATCCTATCCAAAGCTGGGATAGGATTTGTATCCCATCTATATAATTCTCCAATTTAGATCACTTTACATTGGATTGGATTGGGTTCGGATTTAAATCCAGTCCAATCAAATCCTCCCATGGTGAACCAAACACCACCTAAGTGTAAATGAATATCTACATGTCAATTTCAAACTTTTATAAGTCTTGTCCGACCCCATTACAATGTAAATTTTACTCAACAACTCCGACATTTTTGTGCCACTATTAATAACAATTCCACCTTTGGGAGGACAATTGTTTGATAAACCCTCCGATGCATATTCCATGTGTCCACCCCAATACAACAAAACTGTAACTTGTTTTTTTGCCATTTCAAATAGTTTATGTCCTGGAATTAGTATTGAATTTAGAAGAACTTGGGGATGGAAAGAAACAATTAATACTTGAGGAAAAACATAACCATATTTAATCAAAGTCCCATGTGAATATATCGCATGGACCTAGAAGCATTGATAAAATAAGAAACCTACGAGGATGAAGTGTACTAGTAGGAAACTAAGAAAGATGGAGATCCAACCTTTATATGGAAATTCGAAAAAATAATCCCCAAAGACGGTATCGCATAACTCATTATCATGTATTGAATCAGAAGTCAAACATGTTATCAAGAAGGCAAACAATGTAGCCAATTTTTTTGGTTAACAAGGCAGTAATTGAATTACATTTAAAACTATATCATAATTATTTAAACTATCTAACTCAAGAATGACAATACTTGAGTAACTTTATCGCATTAATAAACATACTTATTTTGAGAAAAATGTGGTGTTTGATGCCTAAAAGACATAACTACAGTACTTCAATTAAGATTGAGAGACACATGAAATATAGTTAATATGAATTTTTTTATTCTTTTAACTTTAAATTTTAGTTTCGTACAGATGTTGAATTAGAAAGGACTTACTTGAAATCCAGAAACAAAAATCAAAATTGTGAATGCATTGTTGGTTTCCAAGTAACATGCAGAGAAAAATATCATAAGAATTTGCTTATATTCAGTTTTATGATGTTTCGACTATTTCAAAACAAAATTTTGATCCTTGACATGTATAAAGTAAGTAACTAAATTTATTTCCAAGACGTGGCCTTATGAAACAAGGCATACAAAGACACCAGAACTGCCCCATCCACTGTGCTTGACTACTTAACCACACATAATGAAGTCCTTGACTTTCAAAATGTGCATGTAATACATAACTATTATACCCTGAAATGGACTTCAAAACACCACAGCAACATGTGAAAAAATGCATTATTTTATGAACCACCATAGCAATATGTCAAAAGTTCTAAAAAAATATGGGGCAAAAAACAAATTTTCAAAATACAAACACAGTTACAATTAATTTCAATCAAATTATATTTTCAAAATACAAACACAATTACAGGTTTTATGTTCTCATTTGTCTAATGTTCTGCATAATATATATACATTCTATACAAGAGACTGCTTATATAACTGTACAAGCAGCCTTCTGGGCTTGTGCATTGACACAATTTGAACGGCATTACTTGGTTTATCTAGCCATTTTCATCAAGAGCCCCCCCAATATCTGAAATCAAGCCCTAATTCCAAATCTCCTAGCATCTGAAATCAAGCACCCCCATCCCTAACCACCAC
>JAHQCQ010013607.1:0-10101 GCA_023539305.1 Ilex asprella
CATGGAATATCAGCAGCAGCAGGCAAGGCTGGAGCCATAGTCGGGGCATTCGGGTTTTTGTATGCTTCACAAAGCACAAATCCATTGAAGACTGATCTTGGATATCCAACTGGTATTGGTATAAGAAATTCTCTTATTGTGCTTGGGTGTATCAACTTCTTGGGAATGTGTTTCACTTTCTTGGTGCCTGAACCGAATGGAAAATCGCTTGAAGAGTTATCTGGTGAGAATGAAGAAGAAAGTGTGGAACCAAAGGCGGAGAACAGGACTGTTCCAGTGTAGTTTGGCAGTGTTTTTGAAGTGAAACTTAAGAATTGCAGATCAAGCTACTCAAAAGTTCAAATATGGTTTTCTCGTTCTTAATAATGAACAATATTTGCTTCAGAGATGTTTCAATTTGCAAGTAATTATAGAGTTTGTGTTGGATGTTATTGTATGTGATTTACATGTGTCTTTGTTAATGTATATTTCTTTCACTTCCTTTTTTTTCATGGACCTACTCTTTTGATTTTGCTTTGAGATGTTGTTGACAACTAATTATATATATTTCTTATCTTTGCTAACAAGGGAGCTCCCTTTACCCCTTCTACTTACAAATTAGGTTTGAATATATTTGAGAGAGACTATCTCCCCCAATTTGCAGTTCTAGAGGATCATGGTATAAATTCATATGGGAAGTGTGTTGGTCTTAGATTAGGCTTGAACTTTGATTACTTAAACAAATAAGAGACAAACAAGGAATATATGTGAAGTTCTAGAACTAGATTTTTTTCATTCCACATATTCTAGAAAAGTCTCTTACAAACTTTATATAAACACTGCATATATTATAAAAACAGTAATGCTACACTGACTAAATTTTATAACCAAATTTGGAGCTCAAATTATATGACAACATATTATTTGAAGTTTTATTGGGACTCAAATGATATTGTACCAAATAGAGTAGCTCAACTTAGCTGCCATGTCATTTGAGCTCTAAATTTGGTCCCAAAATTTGGTCTGTGTAGCATTACTCTTCTAGAAAAGTCTCTAACAAGATTTATCTAGACACACCTAAATAATTCTAGAGTTTTCTATTTTTGGGCCTAATTAAATACAACAAAACATGAAACAATCACACATTAACATTTTATGACTCAATTACAAACATAACATTTTTAGCCCAAATACAAAATAACACAACAAATGATTAACTTTAACGCTCCCCCTGAATTCCTTGTTGTGTGACACCCAAATACACGAAGCTTGAGGTAATTAGGCCTAGCACCAAAAAGAGATTCAAAATGGGATTTAAGATGGAGAATGGGAGTAGGGAGGTGATTAATGAGGTAAGTGGCAGCTTGAAACACATGAGACTAGAAGGAGAGAGGAAGCGAGGCTTGATGGACCATGGTAAGACCCGTGTCCACTATGTGCCGATGACGACGTTCAGCGGTACCATTGTGCTGGGGAGTGTGTGGGGGAGTAGTTCGGTGGGTGATGCCATGGTTGGCAAAATAGTCTTACATTTTGATGTACTCCCCCCATTATCTGAGTAAGTGGTGACGATAGATGTTATAAAGTAGTTTTCAACAATGGCTTTGAACTTTGGAAAGATAGTAAAAACATCAGATTTATGACAAATAGGATAAAACCAAATATATTTTGTAAAGTGATCAACAAAAATAACATAAAAGCGATAACCTTCCATTGAAGTTACTAGAGCCAGGCCCCAAACATCGGTGTAGAGCAGATCTAAGGGACCACGACTCTTGAGAGAAGATACATAAAAGGGTAGCCGCTGGCTTTTATTACAAAGACATGAGTCACAATTTATTCCACTAGGAGAGGCAGAGACAGGAAGGGTGCAAGAGGCAACAATATGTGTGAGAATCCTAGAGGAGGGATAACCAAGCCGTCTGTGCCAATTGAATAGAGGAGCCTTCACACCAACCAGAGCTTGTAGGTGTGTCATAGGAGACAGCGACTTAGGCCACATGTACACATCTTTATTATTCCGGCCGCGAATGAGAGTCGCCCTCGTGTAAAGATCCTTCACCAAGAAATAAGGAGGAAAGAATTCAATAGATGTATTATTTGATTTACAGAATTGAGAAACGAAAAGCAGATTTTCTTGATAGAGGGAACACAAAGAACATTAGATAAGGAAAAAGTAGTAGAAGGAGTGAGAAGAGTTGCAGTGCCAGTGTGAGTTATGCACAACCTGTGCCATCACCTATTACAACAGCATTGGAACCTTCATATTCGGAGGAGAGTGACAGGTTATTGAGATCATTTGTGACATGATGAGATGCAGCTGAGTCAAGGAGCCAGGTTTGTGACTGTGGTGGAGTAGTGGCAGTGGGAGCCGTATGTGGAGCAGGGTGGGCACGAGGGCAACGCTTTGCACTATGGCCTTGTTGATCACACAATTGGCAAAAACCTTTGTAACCTTGGTCTGGGCGTTTCTTTTGGTGCTGATTTGAGCCTTGGTAACCACGATTGAAGTTGGAAGATTGTTGATACCCACGATTGTTAAAGGTGATTGGAGAGGAGACTTTGTTGTTGAAGTGGTGCCTGGAAGTGTAGGTGTTATATTGTCCGGACCGTTGAGTGACATTGGTCGTGATTGTTGGAGACTCAACATGCGCCTCCTCACGTTTGAGAAAATTTTCATACTCCACAAGTTTATCATGAAGGTCTTCAAAGCTAATGGGGTTTTCCCGGGCACGAATCGCTGTAGCAATCTCTTTGACTGCTGGGCCAAGACCATTTAGGACATGGACAACAAGATCAATATCACAAAGAGGCTCACCTATGATTGAGAGCTCATCAGATATGCTTTTCATTGTGTTCAGAAATTCACCCACAAGGCTGAAGCCACGGGTGGTGGCGTTGAGTCGTTCCTTGAGACTCATAACTCTGGATCGTGAGCAATTCGCATAGAGAGTTTTAAGTTTCTCCCATGTCGTATGAGAGGTTGTTGTCGAGGCAATGAGTGGCATGATATGTTCTGAGACCGAGGCAAAAATAGAGTGCAGCAGAAGTTGATCTTGTCGGAGCCATAGAAGATGATTAGGATTTGGTGCATCACCGATGGTTTTGGGTGGTTCCAGATGAGAACCATCCACATAACACATTAGATCGTATCCAATGAGGAGAGCGTTGATCTGAGCACGCCAAGACAAGTAGTTTATTGGCGTGAGTTTGAAGGGCAGTTGTGCTGCGGCATTGATTGCAATCAATGAGTTTGGTGCTGCAATAGCAGGGGTAGTCACAGCAGAGGTAAAAGCAGAATTTGTTTGAGTGATTTCAACCACGAGAATGAGAGGTAGATCTTAGTCCTCGTGGGAGCGTGAAAGCTCTGATACCATAAAGATTCTGATGAGATCAATAATAAAAAGGACTTGATTTGTATTATAGGACTGTGTGTTTGTATAGAGAATACAAGGATAAAGTATAAACAAAATAAAATTCAAATATCATAAGAATAAGGTAAATGATATTCTGATAATGAGATAAGTTACAGTAGCTTTGACCCTGGAGATATAGCAAGGATATCTAGCTGTTGAAGGTGCCAGTTACATGAGGATTATGGGCTCTGAGAATTTATATTAGCTGACAAGTCATTTACTCCTATAATAACTCCCATTTTAAAAAATAGGGGACACCTTATGCACTTGTATACTCCTTATTAGACGGTGATATTATATGATGATATTAATGTTGTGTCATATTACATTGAAGATTGACGCCCCTTAGGGGTCACCAATGAATTTTTCCCTACTTTTTATGTCGTAGAACTGATTGACAATGATTCTAACAAGCCCTAAAAACTAATTTCCAATGTTAAGATCACCACTTATTTAAAAAAAAATCACTTTTAAAATAGTGCTTTTTTAAGGGTTAGATTTGGCTTTCTAAAATGCTTACGTGTTCTAATCCTACCATCATGGAATGAGAACATAATTTTTCGTGGGACAAGTTGGAAGCTCTTTGATTTACTTTATTTTATTGAAATTATAATAATTAATTTATGAAGTGGTCAACATTGACCGGCGCCTAATCTCTAATTCGGCTAGTAGAAGCGAGTTGTTCACCAATATATATATAATAAATTAAATAAGTGTTTAAACTGGAGTATAAGTTTTTTTCAAATTTCAAAATTTCAACATACAGTGTACAAACACAGTTGCATATACATACACACATTTCAAGTGTATATTGACTTTAGTCAAGAGATATTGTTAATATATACATATATATATATATATATATATATATATGCAAAAGGAGTTAGCATGCAAGAAGCGAGTTGTTCACCAATATATATATACATATAAGGAATTTGCGTACAAGACACGTTAGCTAGAGCCCATTTTCATTAGATAATGAAAAAAATTAAACTAATATAAATGCATGTAAGGCAGAGATCACATTTGATTGGTGAACTATGCCCAGCTATATATAATAGTCCAAGAGAAAAATAAATAACAAAAGTCTTTCTTTTTAGAAAAGAGATAGCAAGGATGTCAAAGAAGGCCATATAAAATACAGATAGACATTATAGTAAACAATAGAAGAAAAGAAAAAAAAAACATTATAGTCCACAAACATATATTGCATAATTAGCTTGAAAGACTAACCATTTTCACTTCATGGCGAGGTATGTCGTGTCGATTGAGGAGCAAACTTCTAGTGAATTCTGTGTAGTGCTTAGTAAAATTAGATTTTTTCTGCACAATGAACAAAATGAAAACTAAAATAGTACTAATACTCTCATACTTGTGTAGCAAGAAATATAACTTTAGAAACACCGAAGAAAAAACAAAGAACCTGACCTTAGATTTGTTGTGGCAATGTTGAATATATAGTCATAACAAGGTGCTCTGATTTTGCATCCCCTTCAGTAACCTGAGCACCTGAATTCAGCAGATAAAATATAAAGGAAGAAGAAAAAGAAAGTGAGTCTTAGAGAACCTTAACCATGTGTCATATGGGCAGGGGCGGAGCCAGGATTTTATCTCAGTGGGAGTAACTTAAATTTTAAATTTTAAAGTATAATTGTAACATTATTTTTATCAAAATATGTTCTATTGATAAATTATTTATAAGTATAGTTGCATAAAAAAGGTCATTTAGAAGCGCAACTCATGTATATACTTATATTCCAAAATACCCTATACTTTAAGAAAATCTCAAAAGTACTTAGGTCTAGACGAAGAAGACGAAGAAAAAAAAAACAGGCGTGTCAAAAGTTACCTTTTAAGGGTTAAAAATTATATTAATATACCCTATACTTTAAGAAAATTTCAGTGAGACAAATTTAAAAAATTCTTGAAATTTTTAAAATTACACCTAGGTTCCAAATTTTTTAAAAATTTGGGTGGGGGCAGCTGTTAGCGTGAAAAATGAGGTGGAGCTATTGAAAATTATATTAATATACCCTATACTTTAAGAAAATTTCAGTGGGGGCAAGTTTAAGAAATTTTTGAAAATTTTAAAATTACACCTAAGACCCAAAACTTTTTAAAATTTCAATGGGGGCAGTTGCCCCATGCTAAATCCGCCCCTGCATATGGGTCTCTGACCCGAATCAAAAGATAAAATAATGGTGACACAGTAATTGAGTGTTTGGTCAAGACTAACACTAGCTATTTTTTATTCCGCTTTCACATTAGTATGTATGTATTTACAAGTTAAGAAACTATAATAGTTTAATGGGTAAAATACATTTTTTTTCCTAAAATATGCGTTTAGTGTATATTTGGTCCCTAATTTTTTTATTTGTGTCTATTTAGTCCATAAAATTTCTAATTTGTATTTACCTAATTCAATCCCAAAACGTTCATACGAAAATCATGACGATTATGATCACGCGTCAATCCCATAGTTTATAATTTTAAGTCTACTTGGTTCCTAAAGTTCTTAATTTATGCTCATTTGATCTCTATAGTTTCTAATTTTAAGTTTATTTCGTCTCACGTGATTGACGTGTGACTAGAGACGTTGACGATTTTTTGAGATACATTTGAACTTGGACAACATAGATATAAATTAGCAATTTTAGAGACTAAATAGATATAATTGAAATATTGAGGACCAAATAGATATTACATGCATAATTTGAAAATTGAAAATATATTTTATCCTAGTTTAATAAAACAGACAATCTTTCGGGCCAAAAAAGTTACTAGATAGATCCTTTTGATCTTTCTCAGTTGTGCACTCTATTTGTACTAGTCTTCTAAATAAGTAAAAAATAGATGCCTTGGCCAAGTGAATATGAGGACTTGACTAACCAAAAAAATATGAGGGGTTGACAAAGAGTGGATGTATTAGCATGAGCGAAGCCAGGATTGAGAAATCCAATATGGATTGTGGAGAAATGAGCCACTTGGTTGAAAAGTGTAACTCAAAGGTGTGGTTTTAAAATAACTCGGGGGTCATGGCTTTCTTGGGCCAAAACATAACTCCATCACTACACGTCAAGAATTCGAATTCTAGTATATCTATTAACAATATACAATTCTTTTCAGCAAAGTTATGGTAACTAAGTGATGTGACATAATTTTAACCTTATTTATCAATTAGTTGGAGACACTAAATCCTGGGTATGAATCGAATAAATTTGAATACAAGAAACCTAGATACTAGATTAACCTAAACATTGAGCCTAGGTGAAAGGCATGTTTTGTGATTGGGTTTGCCAAACACATGAAGAAAGTTTCAAACGATATATACATATAATTTATTAGGAAGTTGTACAGCTACAGCTGAGAGTTGAGGCCGAAGAAGCAACGTTGTGAAAGAGTTGACCTACATGTGAATGGCATATACTACAATATGCCACAATATACCGGCGTGGATTCAGGGCAGTTGTCAACTTAAATGGATCTCACTCGCCTTAAATAGCCAGTCACTACCCGTCCTCCACCATTCTCTTCTCTCTCAATCTCTCTCCCTTCAGTTCTCCCTCACAAACTGTGAATATCTCTGTGGCAGGTATGACCCTCTCTCTCTCCCTCTCCCTCTGTCTTACTCTCTATCTATATCTCTCTCTCATATATATATATATCTCGTTGTGTATATCTATGTGTATTTATACGTATTCAAGGATGAGTTTGAAACGAAAACTAAAAAGGTCGTGAAATATATGATTGAAAATATCATTTGATATTGATACGACTATATGAAAGTTGATTCTAGTAGGCGTTTTCTCTCTATGTGATATTATCTCTCAATTCCTATATTAAGATGGTCATAGACAGATGATAGTAATTGTTCTCCTTATCATACAGATACCCATGGGTCTAATTTTTTTTTTGGGACTTTCGTTTGTTTGAAAAAATAACAATTCTTTTGTTAAACGGTTGCATTCAGAGATACTTATCTTAGATATTAATATTTTGGGCAACTCTATTTGCTGGTAAATACAAAAAATTGTCAACCCTTAGGGTGGTCCAGTAATCAAGTTTTCCTTCTTGAAAACAAAAGATCTTAAATTCGATACTTCTCACACTTCCTAAAGATTAATAATCTTTGTACATTATAAGACATGTCCTTAAACTAACTTGAATTGACGTGAATAACTCAAAGTTCGATAGGGTAATCGGTATAAGTTTGAACATCTTGTAGGAGAAAAAAAATTGTCTAATTTGACAAACTACAAATTACTGGTTTGTTTAACCTCTAGCCAGCCTTCTAGGATGATTTTATCATCTGTTTTAGAAGAGATAACAATGGCAAACAGTGTCAACTGTTAATTTCATGGAATTGTTGTAATTTATATGTCTGATTTCTATTCAATGGATATAGTTTAACGCTAGCAAGCTACCCAGTTGCCCATAATCACCTGATTTAGTCAGCAATTGTCAAAAGAGAAAAAAAAACTACGGCAATCATCGTTAATCGGTATACCAATTCATTCGAGTTTTTATATATTATTATTATTGTTTTGTAATTTCCAATTGCTTCAACAAAGTTTTAAGTTCCTGTGGTGTAGTCTAAACCATCTCGAGATATATTTCTCCGGTCTAAGTATATATCACTTTTCTTTTGGCGGTTAATTTAATTAAATCAATAATGTTACACTGATCAAATTTTGGGATCAAATTTGGAACCCAAATAACATGTCAGAATATTATTTGATGTTTTTATTGGGACCCAAATGACTTTGCACCAAACAAAGAAGCTCAACTCAACTGCCATGTCATTTGGGCTCTAAATTTGATCCCAAAATTTAGTTAGTATAGCATTACTCTAATTAAATTAGGCGATATAATATGCATGTAGTTGACTAAGTATTCCTATGACTATATGCCACTATCACAACACAAAATTGACAACTAATCAAATCCGTCACAGTGTAGTTGATGGGTTATATAGTTCTTCAAGTTCCTTGAAAATTCAACACAAAACCCAATACATAGTTTTTGATTGAATTACTGATTGGTTTTTCTTTAATTACTCCTGTTAATAATCTATTACCTTTTTTCTCCTTTTAGTTCTTTGGTCCTGCAATTTCATGATTGTACTTTCATCGATCAATATTGTTCTACTAAGGGAAATGCCACTTTGTTTGGTCTTTATTTTTCGGTCTCATTTTTAATCAGTCTAGTGTTGAGCTTTTCTAAATCAGCAACCGCAGCTGATAAAAATCATATATATGTTTTAATATCTTTCGGGATCTAATGCAGAAAATATTTGAAGAATTGTAGGAAAAATCTGCTACGTACCATAGCTAGCCATGCCTAGAGAACAATTGCAAGTGCTTAATGCACTTGATGTGGCCAAGACCCAATTTTACCATTTCACTGCAATTGTGATTGCTGGAATGGGATTCTTCACAGACGCCTATGATCTCTTCGCCATTTCCCTTTGTACCAAGCTATTGGGGCGTATATACTACTTCAAGGATGACCCAGAAAGGCCAGGCTCCTTACCACCCGGCGTCCAATCTGCAGTCACTGGTGTCGCCCTCGTGGGCACCCTCGCAGGCCAGCTATTCTTTGGTTGGCTCGGAGACAAGATGGGACGAAAGAGAGTCTATGGCTTAACCCTAATTCTCATGGTTACATGCTCACTTGCCTCGGGGCTTTCTTTTGGGAACACCCCTAAGGGTGTCATGGCCACCCTTTGTTTCTTCAGGTTTTGGTTAGGTTTTGGCATTGGTGGCGATTACCCTTTATCTGCCACGATCATGTCTGAATATGCTAACAAGAAAACTCGTGGCGCCTTCATCGCTGCAGTTTTCGCAATGCAAGGTTTCGGGATATTGACTAGTGGGATTTTTGCTCTAATTGTTTCAACTTCCTTTGATCATGCATACAAGGCTCCTCCTTATGAAACCAATCCGGCCGCTTCCACCGTGCCTCAAGCTGATTATATTTGGCGGATCATTTTGATGTTTGGGGCTATTCCTGCAGCTCTTACTTACTACTGGCGTATGAAAATGCCCGAAACAGCTCGTTACACTGCCCTTGTAGCGAAAAATGCGAAACAAGCAGCACAAGACATGGCTAAGGTATTGAATGTGGAGCTTGACCCTGAAGAGGCCAAGTTGGAGAGATTAACTGAAGATCGAGCCAATTCTTTTGGCTTGTTTTCCAAGGAATTTCTTCGACGACACGGACTTCACTTGCTTGGAACAACTTCAACTTGGTTTTTACTGGACATAGCTTTTTACAGTCAAAATCTCTTCCAAAAAGATGTGTTCTCTGCAATTGGGTGGATTCCTAAAGCCAAAGAAATGAACGCTGTTCATGAGGTTTATCGAATTGCGAAGGCACAAACCCTAATTGCACTGTGCAGTACCGTTCCAGGGTACTGGTTCACCGTGGCTTTCATTGATATAATTGGAAGGTTTGCAATCCAAATGATGGGATTTTTCTTCATGACTGTGTTCATGTTTGCTCTTGCCATTCCATACCATCATTGGACACTAAAGCCTAATCGTATCGGGTTCGTAGTCATGTATTCATTCACATTTTTCTTTGCGAATTTTGGGCCTAATGCCACTACCTTCGTTGTGCCTGCTGAAATCTTCCCAGCTCGGCTACGGTCTACATGCCATGGAATATCAGCAGCAGCAGGCAAGGCTGGAGCCATAGTCGGGGC
>JAHQCQ010026720.1:0-10100 GCA_023539305.1 Ilex asprella
GAAAAGGATTCAAGGGTTAATCAAACAATGATATTGTTTAAATCATGATAATAGTCACAAGGGTATAAAGAAACAAGGATTATATAGCCTACATGTATAATTTTAAAGTGAAAAGATTACATATATATAGGCCCTAGCCTCAATGCAAGTGAGTGAGAGAAAACCCCTACCTTGTGTTCTTGGAAGCTAGGTTTAGATCTTGGATAACCCCTTTAGACTCTTGTTTTTCTCTTCCTTTCTTCCTCTCTTCTCTTCCTTTCTTTCTCTCTTAGGGTTTCTAAGGTTAAAGGGGCCGAAATAGAGCCAAAATAGGCGACCTTGGGTATTTATAAGGCTAAAATGGGACCAAGATCGCGACATTTAAGTTTCAGAATTCTTTCGACTCTACCGGTACACTGTACCGGTACAATACTCTACCGGTAGGCTGTACCGGTAGCTCGAACTCTCTGGACCAAAGTGTACCGGTACACTGTACCGGTACCATACTCTACCGGTAGGGTTTTGCCTAGTTTTGCCTTTTTTCTCCGTTTTTCATTTTCAATCCATCCTAAACCCTTCCAAAATCAACCCAAACTTTCACAACATACATTTGTACTCTAAACATAGTTGCTAGAAGTTCTTTTACAATTCATGTCACCCATTCACTAGCTAAACTAGCTTTAACTATGATTTACACTGACATTCGAAATTTCTACTTTTCCAACCTATCGAATTAAAACACACATCACTACACATATCTACACTTTTACCCCAAGTAGTTTCTATATATTTATATTCATATATAAAAGAAAATGTGGGGTGTTACAGCTAAAGCTCCATGTTTATACCTAAAATACTTGCAACACTAAAATCAAGGCTTAAGCTACAAAATGCTCTAACTGAAATAAGTTAGAAAGCCAAATTAGATGCAAAAGGCTATGAAATAATGCAATATTGAGTACTCATCAACTGAGTTTATCCTAATACTACTCCTAAAAATGCTCAGGTCTTTAGTCTTTGATGTGTTTGACCATGTGTTCCTTCTGCAATTAATGCCTCTTTTATAGGCATTTCTTTATTGGCGGTTACACTTGTTCTTTAGACACTTTATGTCTTATTTTAACTATTTCCTTCGTGGTCCCAAAGACATGATTGACTTTGTTAACTGCTACCTTTTTGAATTATAGAGTTACTGGTTCATTCTCTCCAACATAGGGGTTGTAACCAATGTTATCAGAACTGAACCAATAGAGAGACCGGTTCAAAAGTTCACTAGTTCAATCATTAAGTCAACTGGTTGGACAAGTCATATAATAAAAAAATAAAAAGTATTATAAAATATAATAATTTAGCTAACAAACATAAAATATTTTCACAACATACATGATCAAAGCATGATAAATAATTTTGATTAACCTGTAAAAGTGACATTTTCATATACATTAAAGAGTTTAATTACATGCATTTCATACTTAGTTGTTTGTAAAATAAATTATTTAATTAGTATAGGGTAGATTTGGGCACTAATTTGAATTACAAGGCAAGAATATAGTTTGGCAAGGTTTAGGGGCAAAAAAAAGAATTAGAAAGGTGGATTGGAACGACGAAAATAAAAATTTGAGCAAGAAGAAGGGGTTTGGATGCCAACTACCATATCCAGACGCCCTAAACCGCCTCAAGACTCCCAGACAAAAGACCACAAAAAATGGAGGCTGACAGAGACTAGCATCTAGATGCCAACCACCAACGTCCGGATGCCCCTTCCCAAATGCAATTCCAGCAACCTCCAAAACCAAAGAAGTCCTAACATTCAAATGCCTACCACCATCATCGAGATGTCCCTACTAAAATTGGAAATTTGTGTTCACGCTCAAAGCTCTGGATTATTGAGTCTTCTTGCCATCTTTTGCCGTCCATCCTCCTCTATAAATACTCCGTACACTTTAGGACAAAGACATCACTTTATAGTTCTATTTTCTTTTAAATCTTGTAATGTTTAAGAGGTCTCTAGCTTCTACATTTCATTAGCTTCTTTCTTTATTTAGCAAGATGAACTTCACTTACCTTTCTAGCTTTCCTTGAGCTTTGAAGCATGTGTTGTATTTCATTTGAACCTTAGTAAAGAAACAAGTCTTGCATTTATTTATTGCAATTTCAATCATTTTCTTGTTTTTATCTTCGATAATCCTCAATTCTCTTTACTTAGAGGGATGAGGTTCTCTCACTTTTCTAGCCTACTAATGGTCATGAAGGGTGATTAGTTTCTCATCCACTCTTTAGTGAAGGGGGATAGATTTATGTTGAATTGTTTAGATAATATATTTGTGCAATCTTTATTATGCTTACTTGTCTAATCTAACTTATGAGTGGTTTATGGAATCTAACAAGTTATCATACTTTGTATGGTGGTTTGATTACCTATGGACAAGTTGAGTCTTACTATAGGTAATGCCTATAACTTCCTATAAGTATTCAAGATAGTTCTTCATGTCATCCTTCAGTCTTCACGTACATGGTGCTTAACTATATGATTAATTATCTAACTCAGCTGAATGTTTTATATATGTTTGATTGATTATAGATAGGAGAAGTCTTGGCATCTTCAATATTTAAAACTATGGGCATAACGTCGAAGCTATGTTACTTAATCTAAAATCAATCATTATCTTCTGGTTAACTTATTGTTGACACAGGATTAGCTGAGATTTAATTATTGCACAAGTGTTGCGTTCAAACACTCACATGATTTTGAAACCCTGATGTAAGGAATGACTTTTTTTTTTATTGTCAAATACTTTACATTTGCTCGTGCACACAAACTCTTCACACCTAAACTCCAATGGTTGGGTGAGGCAGGAGGAGAAAGAGAGAGGAGAAAACTTATCATTTACAAGAGAGACTGAGAAAGAGCAACTAAACTCCAATGGTTGGGTAAAGCAGGAGGAGATCGACTAAACTAGAGTTTGTATGCTACGTGATGAGCACATAATATTTTCACATTTCATGGCCTCATTACATTCATTATAACTCAACTTTTGCATTTAATTACTTAGTGTTAGCCTATTTTATGAATAATATTGAATTATCGATGTTGCATGTTTTGATAGCTTAAATGTTAGATTTTAGGACCTTGCAACTATGTTGGATGTGTGGTAATGACATGGACACAATACATGAAGAATTGGAGGCTTAAAAGTGAAAAAATCAAGGAGGTATTAGTGTTTTGAAACAAAGGCACCAGCTGTCACGTCACTGGGAAGTACTGCCTCGATTTTCCTTCATTTTGACCATGATCTACTCAGAATTTGGAAACGTTCAAAACATGAAAGTTGTAGATCTGGATGTCTTATATATCATGTCAAAATTTCAGCTCAATCCAAAGGTTATATCAAGATTTATGCCAATTCTACCAAAGATAGTCCAGAGCATGGGAGAGGTATGGGCTGCCACGTCACTGGGAAGTACTGCCTAGGTTTTCCTTCATTTTGACCATGATCTACTCTGAATTTGGAAAATTTCAAAAAATTAAAGTTGTAGATCTGGATGTGTTCTGTATCATGTCAAAATTTCAGCTCAATCTAAAGGTTATATCAAGAGTTATGTCAATTCTACCAAAGCTGGTCCAGAGCATGGGAGAGGTATGGGCTGCAATGTGGGGGTTGGCTCCTAGCATGTCAAGACCCATCCTTTCAACCTCCCATTGATGGGAGGCCTGCACACACATGCTAGGGACCATCATGCACGAAAATTAATGACACACACTCCATATATACAACATTATTCAGCATTTTGAAGGGTGGCTACCTAAGCTTAGGAGTAGTTAAAGGAAGAAGAAGATGAATAGTGCTAGAAGTTTATATTTTTGCATTTTCTTCATTCCAATGTCTTGTAATCTCTTGTAAGAATCTTCTAAACTTTGTTTAAAGTCTTTAATGTTATTTATGGCAAGTTCATTTCTAGTTTAATCCTTTACTCTAGCTTTCACCATTGTTGTATTAAGTTTTTCTTCATTTCTAGCTTAAAATAGGTATTGAATATTTTTCTTCTTAGTTTATGTTTTCTTGCATTTAGTTAAGTTTCATGCTTCCTTTCTTCATTATGTCCATTTAAATTATGCTTATCTTTCCTTTAAACATGAATAGCTAGTTTTAAGTTGGTTACTCCAAGGGAGATTTCTCTTGGGGATTTCATTTCAACTCTTTTTCATTCCTCCCTTTAGGGTCAAAGGGTTCGGTTTGACGGGGTTGAGAGTGGATGAGTTGGTGAGCCTTTGATATTCCGTAGGCCTAGTCACGGTTTATGCTTAGCTACTCACCAATCTCGTCCCTAGCTTCCCCCGAATCAATCGTTCATTCATGCTCGATCGGAGAAAGACTTTAAGTTGATTTGGTATTCCCATTGGAATGAACCCTTTGGATTAGCCAACATTTGCTTTATTTGCATTTTCATTTACAAACCAACCACAAAACACAAATACAAGATTTTACATTTTCTCTTTTGTTCACCAAATCACCTTCACACACTTGAACTTTCCTTCCCTGAGGAGACGACCTTGGAATACTTTTCCAAGTAAAACACCGAAACACAAAAGACTCTTTGCGATTGGGGAGCACTTTTGTTCACACACATCCCATTTTACATCATTCCATTTCCCTTGCCTCATTGCCCTTTCTTTTGACACTATCCCTAGGGGAAGAAATCTTTCTCCCCCGGCCATACATTGCATCATTTGAGAGAGAGTAATTAGGGGTTATTTGAGGTAAGGTTTATTACTCAATCACTACGAATCAATAACCAATAAGTTAGATAAAATAAAAGAGATAAGGAGAGAGAGAGGGGGGAGAAATAGAGTATGTGAAACCCAAACTTGCAAATGCATAACATTTTATAAAATGTTAGGGGCTAATGAATAATTTGTAAAAATAATTATGGGTGCTAAATTATAGTTACTGGAACTATGGGAGTTAGGGAATATTTTGAATTATTAACCTTAAGGGCAGAATTGTTGAGGGCAAAAATGTATTGGGAGTAAATAAGAAAGTAAAAAAATTATGTAGTGTGATTTGTTGAATAGTTAAAATTTATATATTAAATTTATGACTAAGTGAATCTAAAAGGGATCCAAGCGGGTTTTAGGGGAAAGGGGTGATTCACAAGAGACAGGTGTCTCTCAGGCCACCCTTATATGTCTATGTTATATACATATATACATACATACATACATACATAGGTATGTATGCGTATTGAGGGGTTAGAAAATGAACAACATATAAAGAGATCAACAAGGAAAGAAAGAAAAAAAGAAGAAGAAGAAAGAAAGAAAGAAAGAAAAATAGTGGCGACAAGAAAATCTAGGGTTTTTACTTGAGGTTTTCGGTGGGTTTGGAGAAGGTAAATCCTTTTCTTTTAATTTATATGTTTTGTGATTAATTTTAATTATTGGGAAGAGTTTAATGGAAGGATTTGTAATCTCGATTGTGAGGGGGATGGTTGTTATGTGTATTAGTGAGTTTGGGGATTGAAAGAAAAGGATTAGGGTTGAACTGGAACTGAAACGGGGAAGAAGAACATGGATGAATTGGTACAAAATCAAAAAACTAGTTCATTGGGACTCTGCTGCGATGGTTGAACCGATACAAGGGGAATCTATCCCTGTAGAACCGGTAGGATTTTGTATCGGTTCAAGCAAGTTTTCTTCCTTTTTTTGTCACATTGCTTCGAGTTGTTTATCCATTCAACCTCAAACCTTTTCCAAAGTATCCTAATGGGTTTTAATAAATCCTAACTGGTATTACTTGTTTATAAATACATAATTAAGCTTAGTTGAAAGAAGTTACGATTGAGTTAAGTTTACATGATTTAAGTGGAGATAAATGGGTAAGGGATGGGAGATGTGATATCTTAAGCATCAACAATCATTTTCGCATATGGTGCATAATATCATGTGTTTGTGAATGGTATTCGTATCTCTTTTATCAACCTATGTTAAGAGCTGAGGCGACAACGTCAAAGTTGAATTTACCTAGAGTTATACAAAAAGACTAAATCTAGGTTTGGATTTAACCCAACGTGAGTGTATTGATTCATATTGATTGAAAATGTTATTATATGTTTATTCATTATCCTTATGTGAAATAGTTAGAAAGTAATTTGGTAGGTTGTGAATTTTGGAATAGTGATTGTTTGTTACTAGCTATATTTATTTGTAAATGTTTAGGTTGTGACTTAATGGCTTAATGATTGCGAATTGGTGTTGAGTGTGGTTTCAAGTACTTGAATTAATTGTGGGTGCTTACCAATACATGGTTGTTGAGACTTTTGAACATAAACAGTAGAGATATAATTGTTGAGACTATCGGGTATAAAAGGTAGCATTGAGACTACCGAGATCATTGAAGTAAACAATAGCGATATGATTGTCGAGACTCCTAGGCAAAAAAGGGTAGAGTTAATTTTTATTAGATAATGGTATTGAATGTTAGGAATTGGATGTTGGATATTTGATGTTGAATTTCATTTTTATTGTGCATGTGAGATATGATTATAACTACTTTCTGCTAATGCATTTTTTTTAATATGTCATAAATATACTTATTGAGCATGAGGTTTGCTCACCCTCAACAGTTGTTTGTTTAATGCTCTTGAAATTTAGAAAGTGGTCCACTGAATAGTCTAGTTTGATAAGGAGGTGTTTACATCTGTTTTTACACTTTGTCATATGTTGTTCTACACATGTAGCAAAGACACTTAAGGGTATGGTTTCCTAAATTTTTTAACACTGCGTTGAGTTGTATATATACAGGAAATATTTATTGAGTGGATGGATTTGACTGATGAAGCACGTGTAATATTCCTGTGGTTTAACTAATGACTTAAGGATTAATAGGTTAGGATTACTCACTCCCTAACTCTTTTTTAGGATGAGGTGTGACCAGGGCTGGCTCAACAGCTTAAAAAAAAAGTATAGGCTTTAGGCCCCAATTTTTTAGAAGGCTCCAAATTTTTAGGTATATTATTAACCCATAAAAAAATTAAATTTTTAAATTTTAAACCCCTAAAAAAAGGCTCCAAAATATTAAATACAATCAACATTTTTATTGCAATAATTTGGGTTCATGATTCAATTTATAACATTAAAAATCTAAAAATAATAATTTGAAAAAATAAAAAGTACTCAAAAATCAACTCATATTTACTCCTACTCTCTTTCTCTCTCTATATGTAAAAATTAGTACAAAACATTAAAAAAATTAATATTAAACTCTCTTTCTGATAAAAAAATAAAAACAAAAATTAAAATATTTTTTTCAGTAACACTAGCACGTTTTATTTTGATCTCTCTCATATAATAAATTAAAAATTAAAAAAAATAATTAATATTTTCGCTTTAGTCTTCTAATTGTCTTAAGCCACCCTTCGGTGTGAGAGAGTAGATTGGAGAAGACTTACCATAAAGGCTGAGAGCGAGAGGCTATCTAAGAGGAGTCGTGAGAGAGGGAAAGAGAGATAAAGAGAGAAATTTGAGATTTTAGGGCAAATTTGCCCCCAAATATGTGATTTATACTAGATTTATTTTACGTGCCCCGTTTCGTTAAAACCGGTCCGAACTGGTTTTTTAGGAGTTCTTTTGTGCATGTTCTTTTACTAATTTGAAAAGCCTCGTCAATTAACTTTGCACGTTCTTTTACTAATTAAATAAATGTCACAGGGTGCACCCTTTTAGCATATTCGTTCTCTAGATAGATGTCATGCCACGTTTATTCACTAAAATTGTGAAGTGTGGTCCAAACAAATATAAATCAAAACTCTATGATAGAGCATATCATATAAGGCCTAATTGATTAATATCCACAATAACCTTATAATCCCTGATAAGGAGGGAGGGAGGGGAGAGAGAGAGAGTCCATTCTTTTAAGTTTTTAAAATTAGTCCATATATTATTCACGTATTCAATTACAAGATTGATTTTGAAACCATTGCCCCAAACCTAGTACATACAATAAAATGATAGGCCAATTATAGCCATCAATATAGATTGAATTGGTATCAATTATTCAATCTTTTACGCATTATACTCAAACCAACTATTCCCCTAGGGCTCATTTGGTTTCCATATTATATATAGATAAATTCGATAAAGTAATATAGTAGTCGAATGTAATACAGATGGATAAAGACAAGATTAAATACGGTATTAGAATAATACGGAATTTTATCTAATATTTGGTAATACACAGTATAAGCGTTGGATAGTAATTATTAAATCTAATCAGTTGTTTGGTTAAGACATTATTTCATGATATTAATATTAAATTAACAAAAATACTCTCAATTAGTATTTGTTACATAGATTACAACTACATTTGATCAGTTAAGGGGTTATAATAATAAATATGTAAAATAATATGTTTAAGTTGGATTATAATATCACATCTCTTGGTAGTATTAAAATACATTTATAATGCAAGTCTATCGTATAAAAAATATACGATAAATTTAAAATTAGTATACGTTTTTTAAATTAATATTGTATCAAATTTATTTATCAAACAAAGTATTAGACCCGATTAAATAAAAAATAATACAATTCAATATTTAATTCTCTCATAATACGTCTAGTAAACAAGTCCTTAGTGATTTGGTCGCTATGCCCGCTAATTGGTGTAAGAATGCCACGAATCCAGATCCCTTTTAAAGTTTTTGCCATTTATTTCTTCGCTTGAAAGATCATCAGCTATTAATTAATAATTTGAGGGTTTCATTTTTATATAATAAGTTTCACTTAAATTTACGGGGGAAAACCTCTAACGTTTCTTTTAGCGACTTGGGCCCAAAAGTTAGATGCATTGGTCACTCATTCCTCACTTTGGATGAGTGTTAACTGATCCAAACCAAACTACACCAATGGTTTTAGGGTAAATTGTAAGGGGTACACCAAATTAGACTTATTTGGTAAAAAGTACATGTAACACCCCGTATTTTCCTTTATATAATGTATAGATATATGTAATAAAATATTTTGTGAAAATAAGGATATGGATAATGATGTAAGAATGAATCACATAGGTTAAAACATTAGAAAAGAAGGATTGGGAGACAAATGGACTTGGGGAGTTAAGTTCAAAGACGCTGGAGATTGGAATTAGTTATTAGATAAATTTCTAAACGTTTCTAGGTCAAAATAATGCTTCCACTGAATCCGGAAGGTCGAAAAACCTTGGGTAAGGTAATAGGAAGTGCATTTGGAAACTTGGAAGACAGAGGAAGACTCTGTCTGCTGAGTGGTACCGGTACCCGGTACCGGTACCTCGATTACAGAAGGTTTTTGGTACCGGTACTGAGTACCGGTACCAAATGGTACCGGTACTGGGTACCGGTACCCCGTTTCCAGAAGGTTTGTAGTACCGGTACTGGGTACCGGTACCAAATGGTACCGGTACCAGGTACCGGTACACCCGATAAAAGTCTGAACATTTTAAGTCGCAACCGTGGTCCACTCTTAGCCTTATAAATACCCAAGGTCGTCCCTTTTGACCCCATTTCAGCTACCCCAACATTAGAAACCCTAAGAGAGAAAGAAAGGAAGAGAAAAGAGGAAGGCAGGAAGGAAAAACAAGAGATTAAGGGTAGATTCACGCATCAAAACCCTAGTTCTTCAAGATTCAAGGTAGGGGTTTTCTCCCACTCACTTACATTGAGGCTAGAGTTTACTTATATGTATTCTTTACCTTCTAAATCTTACATGTATGATATAGATCATTGATTCTTGATATCCTTGTGAATATTAACATGTTTTAAACAATATTAATGGTGGGTTAACTATTAAATCCTTATTCTTGGCTAAAAACCCTAAATTTTAAAAGGGGTGAACTTTTCTCTAAACTTGTCTAAATTCTTGATTTCAAAACCGTAGTGTTTCATATCCAACCCTAAAATAATGCTATGGAGATCTCATGTACTTTTGTTGGTTGGTGGTGGAATTGGCGCATGATTTACTTTGAGATTTTGGACAAATGCTTGTAAATTGGAATAATTGTGGCTTTGTTATGCTTGGTTGGGATATTTGCAATGCTAATTAGTGAGAGGTTCCTTGTAAGGATGCTCACCCCTTTCCAAGAGGT
>JAHQCQ010026721.1:0-10100 GCA_023539305.1 Ilex asprella
TTCAATTCTTGTCTTAGTCTTTCTCTTTATTAGAAGAAGTGGGGAGTTTAGATTCCCACTCATTTCCTTTACGTTAATGTTCACATTTACATTTACTTAAGAGTTGTAATTCTTTTATTTACTTTAAGTCTTTATATTTATGTTCTTGATTTACATTTAGTCTTTACATTTATGTCTTTATTTACTTCTAGTCTTTACATTTATGCTCCAATATACATGCTTTTATTTATGTCTTGCACTTTCATTATTTGAGCTACCTTCTTGCTTAGAGGAGTGAAACTCTTCCACTTTTCTAGAGCTTTACCAAAGCCGTGAAGGGTGGAACGTGATTCACTCATTCTTTGTTGAAGATTAGCTCCTTGTTAATTATACTTTTACTTTGTGAAGTCCTCTACTTAGAGGGATGAGCATCACTCACTTTTCTAGCTTTACCAAAGTATGAAGAGTGAGTAGTTTCTCATTCACTCTTTAGTAAGAGGTGAAGGGCATGTATTGATTATCCAGATATTATATGATGCTTTGTTCTAATGCTTAATGTTCATATCCCCTTGCTTATTGGATGATTAATTTCATCTAGCAAAGCTAAGGTACTTTGTATAATCGATAGTCTTTCTATGACACGGATGACTCTTGCGTAGAAAGACTCTTCGTTTCAAGGCAAGTACTCCGGCTAGATCTTCATGACTACCCTTTAATCATCCCCATTATCAAGCTTCATTCAAAAGGCTGAACTATTAAAGCCATGGTTGAATGTCATGAAGAAATACTTGCTTGTTTGTACGCGCGATAACCCTCGGTACAAATAATTCTTGTAAACTTCTAGTAAGACCTTGGAACCATGACCTTAATAGACCATTTTTATCTTTTGATTGACTCGTCATTGACACGGGAGTTAATTGAGTTATCAAGCAAAAAAAATAATATAATATTTCGGATAATTGACCACATGTCTCGATCCTCGAGTTAAAGAGTGACTTCTCCGCCATTTAATCAATCGTATATTTTGTCTAGAAATTTTCTTGGAAAGAATTTAATATTATGTTCAAGGAATTCACCTACATCTCACAACCCTAAAATCTCAAAGGTTACAATCAATTGGTCTCCTTCACCGATTACTTTAAAACACCAAAACTACTAGTTCCCTGTGGATTTGACTCGGACTCAAATCGGATTATTACTTCAACTTGACCGCCTGTACTTGGGTGTACACATTTCAGATCAAGTCAAGTTTTTGGCGCCATTTGTCGGGGAACCTTGTAAAAGTGTTTTACAGGTATCTGAAGAAGCACAGATCACTGCAGTTCAACCTCATTTCCAAGAACCATACTGGTAAAATCGAAACATTGGGGACAATGTTTAGCTCAGGTTGGGGGGTGTGAGAACTTGTAGTTCATATTTTGCATGTGTTTTGTTCTTGTACCCGTGCCATAAAATTTTTAAAATTTTTGTTGTTGTTGCCTTGCTATATTTGTGGGTCAGTTTAAATTGTCTTTGTGACTGGCAGACGTTAAAGAACCGGATAGTGAGTCTAAGAATCATGGATGTTAAACTTTTTTAGTTTAGTCTAGGAGCTCTACGCAATTTTTCATCAGATGTGCATAATGTGATCATGAGAAAAACAAGACTGGTAAGGAAAAATAAGATCCGAGAGCAGTAAGCAAAACCCCTCTGTGGCAGAAGAACTTTTGCTAAACGCCGACGTGCCAAGAGACTTGGTTCATGTAAACAGTGTGGTCGGATATTTCATGATAAAAGATAGGGTAAAAATCATTCGGACCCCCTGAGTTTTGTCTTAATGACACGGACACCCCTCACATTTTATTAATTACAGTGACACCCCCTCACATTTGAAACTTGTTACACGGACACCCCCTCCGTTCAATGGCCGTCAATATTGTAGATGGAAAAGAGTGACATCACCTTAAAAACTCTTGTAATTCTAAAATTAGCCCTCAATAGTAAGATTAAGTATTATATATATTAAAATTTTCCCAAAAATATATAATAAAAGACTATTATATCCTTCAATACACTTTAAAAACATAGCACAACTCACTTCCATTTCTCATAACAGAAAGACTATTCTATTTAATGAAGCTTTGTGATGTTTTTTTTTTAGGATAAAAATCATTCGGACCCCCTGAGTTTTGTCTTAATGACACGGACTCCCCCTCACATTTTATTAATTAAAGTGGCATCCTCTCACATTTGAAACTTGTTGCACGACACCCCCTTACAGAGAAGTTTGAGGGGGTGTCCGTGTAACAAGTTTCAAATGTGAGGGGGTGTCACTGTAATTAATAAAATGTAAGGGGGGTGTCCGTGCTATTAAGACAAAACTCAGGGGGTCCGAATGATTTTTACCCTAAAAGATACAATCAGTGTTCTGAATCGATCTCTGGTCGCGCACTCGATCGATTAGACTGGATAGTGAATGGGCAGAGTAAGGATTATCCTGACATGTCATCCTATTCCGGTGTTATGCTTAACCGGTTTGTGCGACAAGAGATTGGAAGAGTCACTGGTAGTTCAAGCTACACAGAAGATGACTCGGATTGAGATTACTTCCTGATAAGTTGTGGAAAAATTGTGTTATGAGGAATGAAAGCCAATGGTCCGAATTTTGGTAAATAGTGTGAAATTTTTGTGCATATTTTTTTGCTTTTTAAATTACTGCAATGAAAATATGGGCCGAGTAAGGAATGTCCCGAAATGCCAACCTCAAGCGTGGGTGGGGATTTATCCTAAGACGCCATGAATTTTTATTTGTGTGTTTAGCTTTCTCTGATTGTGTATAGTGTAACAGAGAAAATTTTATTTTTTGATCCACCGTTCGAACGGTTTCTGCTCGCAGTACTTTGCCTCTAATGAAAACACTGTAGAAAACACAAAGTACTGGGAGTAACACATTTTATTTTTTTGGTTTACCGTTCAAATGTTTTTTACGTTCGAACGTCAGTTTAAAATTCTCCATTTTACATTCGAACGTTTAATGCTTTCGAACGGTGCGACGCGAACTATAAAAACCTGATCGTCTTTTTCAGTTCAGAAAGCCCCAAATCACTCTGAAACTCTCAAAACCCTAGAGCTATCTTTCACTCTACAAACCTAAATCCACCCTCAGACCCCAAGAAAACTTAAAATTGACCCTCCATAACCCTTCTCCAGCTAAAAAGCATCAACCCCAGACCTTAGGCCCAAAGTTTCAGTCCTCCCTCAAGCTCCCCACCGTTCGAACGCCATGCCTCGGATGAAGATTCCTGCTAAACACAAGCCACCAGTGAGCCAAGAACCCAACTGGGTTGAGGAGGTGATCCAAGACAGACAAGGCAAGGAGAAGAGGAAGAGGTACGATCGTACCAGATTTCCAAATTCTATGAAAGCACAAAGGTATGAAAATTTCTTTAGAAATCAAGTTGTGATGTGTGAGAGAGACATTGTAGTCTCTGATTTTGCTGAGTTGGGCTTGCTGGAGGAGATGGAGAGGAGAGAATGGGTGTTACATTTGAGTAATGGAGGAAGAGTTGTTGTTGATTTGGTGCAGGATTCTACTCCAGCGCCGAAATCATCAAGGGCTCTATACGGACCTATGTACGGGGAAACCACATCGATGTGGATGAGGCATACCTCAAGGAGATTAGACCCAAATTGCCTCGAGTGGAAAACCCCATTTATCCCCCAAAGAAAAATGTTGATCTGGATAGGGTAGGAAGGGAGTTGACCGGAGATGTGAACTTTTCATGGGGAGGGAGAAATTTTTTGAAACAAGGGGAATTGACCGACAAATATCGAATGCTCAATTTAATTGTGGTCTCCAATATAGCCCCTCTCAAAAGAAAAAATGAGATTTTTCCAGATATGGCGCGCCTCCTCTATGCTATAGGGAGAGGACATAGCATTGACCTCCCTTCTCTCATTCTAAATGAAATCAAGAAAGGATGCAACGTGAAGAAAAGTGCTTTACCTTTTTGGCACTTTGGTGACAGAGATTTTTCTAGAGAATGGAGTATGGGAGAGGCCCAAAATGGAAATACAGTTGCCAATGGGGACACTTGACAGGGGCTCATTCAAGAGAAGCCGTGGGCGCAGCGATCCATCAGCAAGAAGGCAAGAAAGGCCACTAGCCCAAGGAGGGGATGAAGTACAAGAAGAACTTGACCAAGAAGAAGAGAGAGAGTTAGAGAAAGAGATGGATGAGGAGAGAGCACAGCGTGATCAGGCAGGACCTAGCTCTAGCACTCGGAGGTCTCTTAGGGAGATGATGATGGGGATTGAGAGCAATCAAGCTGAGATTCTCCGACAGCAAGCAGAGATCTTCAAACAACAAGAGGAGATTCTTAGCTATCTTAGGGTCGGACCTAGAGGAGATTGAGGGGGGAGATTGTTTTGTGTCTTTTCTTTTGTGTGTTTAGTTTGTTTGGGTGTTTTGATAGATATTTTTAAAAGTTTTGTGTGGTTATGTTGATTTTGTTGCTTCTTTTAGATGAATTGAATCATTAATGATTGATGTACCGAATGATCATATCTCGTGAATGGAATGATTCAGTTTATCATATCCTTTTTATTTGGTTGCAAGCGTGTGTAAAAATTGCATTTTAAAATAAACTCTTGTTGATAAAAACACATGTGGATTTCGAGATTGCTTGTTAAAGTAACTAATCACATGATCCGTTTGACACATATCTTGGCAATCTTATCCTCGGGTCACAACTCTTTTAACTGATATTATTTCTATGCTTACATTATCAAATGAACATGAGTATTTATTGTTATCAAAGTGCACAGTGATCAAACTCAAAAAATGGAATCGGTATATAACCGACATTCCCTGAAAAACCTAACATGATCAGTGGAGATTACAAAGGATACCATGGTAAGTTTTGAACCTTGCGATGCTTCAGAGGGACCACCCACATTTACTCAAGAAAAATTTTCTTTCAACGCCTATCTTTCAATAATCTCATTAATTTTGTTTTGATTGATACAACTAATGTGATCTATTGACATATCCTGTAATAAATACAGGCAAGACGACACATGTGTATGCACATACTTGAGAAAGGATCTTAGGCCATCTTTGGATTAAAATTTGAGCCTCAGCCAACCCTTTCACAAAAGTATGACCCTAGTCAGCCATGATTGAGCCTTCAAAAGATAAATTCTTTTCCAAAAAGCCTATATGATGACCAAGCCACAAGAAAAAATACTTGACCTACCTTGCTATCTAATTTTCTTATACCCTCATTTGAATCTGAATGATACAAGAAAATCAAGGAAACTAGAAAAGATACCAGAGGCTACTGTTCTATGAAAGAAAAGAAAATCGGTGAAAACAACCGAAATAGGAAAAGAGGTAGAAAGACAGGGAATTGCCAAGAAATTGAAAAATGAAAAAAATGAAAGAAAGAAATCTCATTCCCAGAAGAAATGATGAAAAGCCAACGAGAGGTGTGCTAAAATGCATAAAAGAGATAGAAATTTTGAAATTCCATTGACGTCGTTTCGTTAGCCACTGACCTCTAGCCACATTATAACCTATAAAAGCCGTAATTAATCTCAAGTCTGTGCATATGCACGTTGTTAATCACAAGTTGGGGTATGTTATATAGCATTTTGTTATTTGTATAAATATTCTTCCATGAGATTATGCCAAGAACATGGCAAGTCTATTTGCTATAAAGTTTCACTCCTTTACTAGATTATGCATGCAATTTCTGATTGGCCATCTTCTGATTACATGCTCAGTGAGAAATAAGTCATCTTATTCAGAGTGAATCTTTTTGCTGAGAGCATCCCTATGCGAGATTTGAGAAGTTAAAACTTTCCATGAAGGGTGATTAAAGTGGAATGTTTGTTATACACCAATTCTTATTTCTAGAATGATCATCCTACTACAAAGGAAATTTCAAATGCTAATGTGTCAAATGATAATTTGTGCATAGGGATAGTACCAATGGTGAAGAGCATTCGAACCTTAAATTCAAAATTAAGGGATGGGTGTCTCAATGACCATGATGATAATTTACTTTAATCAGCAATCTCACATTGACATTTGTTCGACCGAAGTTTGTGGGTAGCTTCACTGAAAACCCTCACGAGACAACACTCGTCCTCTAGGGTAAACTTAGAGGTTTAACGACTTGTTGCATAAGCTAAATGCAATCGGATAACCTACGAAAAAGGTGTTAAAAATAGATTTACTTTTAATTAATTGTTATATTACTAGGGACTAGCAATATCTAGGTTGTGGGGTGTGATTAACACTCAAAAATAGCATACTTTTATGTCATGTTTTGGACTAATTATGCTTTGGTGGAGTTTAAATGATGATGTTTAAGGTCTTAAAGTGAACAGGGGTTCAAAGGCACCAAAAAGTATCTTTTGCAGACAACCACAATATTTTAAGGAACAAATTGTAGAAGCTTGGAATAATGAATCAACGTTTGAACGTTAAACACCGTTCGAACGGTTATGGAAAACCAGGCCAGCTATTGTAATCTGTGTTGCAGGCAAGACCCAAGGCCCTGGAGATTCAAGTACTACGTTCGAACGTCCACTGGAGCAAGGACAAGATCAGACTGACTGAAGATATGGCGTGTTGCAGACTTGCAGAGTTGCAGTCAGAAGGCCCAGGCACTTGAGTGCCACGTTTGAACGGTAACCATCGTTCGAACGCCCCAGGAATTATTGGACAGATCAGTCAAGATTCTACAAGGAGAGCAAAGACAGATAAACCGTTCAAACGCCCAAACCATTCGAACGGTGTGGACAGACTGCCTGCAGAGTGATTGGTGTTTCACTTTGACTTTGACGCCCAGCTCTATTCTTTTATCCCCTCCCTACCTTCCCCTTGCCTATAAATACACTTAGTTTTGTGGAGAAGAGAGACTCAGGGGTGGAACCATTTGAGGGATTCATCACTTAGCATTTCACCACATCCATCTATTTCAATTCTTGTCTTAGTCTTTCTCTTTATTAGAAGAAGTGGGGAGTTTAGATTCCCACTCATTTCCTTTACGTTAATGTTCACATTTACATTTACTTAAGAGTTGTAATTCCTTTATTTACTTTAAGTCTTTACATTTATGTTCTTGATTTACATTTAGTCTTTACATTTATGTCTTTATTTACTTCTAGTCTTTACATTTATGCTCCTACATACATGCTTTTATTTATGTCTTGCACTTTCATTATTTGAGCTCCCTTCTTGCTTAGAGGAGTGAAACTCTTCCACTTTTCTAGAGCTTTACCAAAGCCGTGAAGGGTGAAACGTGATTCACTCATTCTTCGTTGAAGATTAGCTCCTTGTTAATTATACTTTTACTTTGTGAAGTCCTCTACTTAGAGGGATGAGCATCACTCACTTTTCTAGCTTTACCAAAACTATGAAGAGTGGGTAGTTTCTCATTCACTCTTTAGTAAGAGGTGAAGGGCATGTATTGATTATCCGGATATTATATGATGCTTTGTTCTAATGCTTAATGTTCATATCCCTTGCTTATTGGATTATTGATTACATCTAGCCAATCTAAGGTACTTTGTATAATCGATAGTCTTTCTATGACACAGATGACTCTTGCATAGAAAGACTCTTCGTTTCAAGGCAAGTACTTCGGCTAGATCTTCATGACTACCCTTTAATCATCCCCATTATCAAGCTTCATTCAAAAGGATGAACTATTAAAGTCATGGTTGAATGTCATGAAGAAATACTTGCTTGTTTGTACGTGCGATAACTCTCAGTATAAATAATTCTTGTAAACTTCTAGTAAGACCTTGGAACCATGACCTTAATAGGCCATTTTTATCTTCCGATTGACTCGTCGTTGACACGGGAGTTAATTGAGTTATTAAGCAAAAAAAATAATATAATATTTTGAATAATTGAGCACATGTCTCGATCCTCGAGCTGAAGAGTGACTTCTCCGCCATTTGAATCAATCGTATATTTTGTTTAGAAAATTTTTTGGAAAGAATTTAATATTCTGTTCATGGAATTCACCTACATCTCACAACCATAAAATCTCAAAGGTTATAATCAATTAGTCTCCTTTACCGATTACTTTAAACCACCAAAACTACTAGTTCCCTGTGGATTCGACTCCGGATTCAAACCGGATTATTACTACAACTTGACTGCCTGCACTTGGGTGTACACATTTCGGATCAAGTCAGAGTGATTACGCGGTCGTCGCAGTGCTCGGTCAAAGGGTGGAAAATAGGTCGTGTGTGATACACTATGCTAGCAAAATACTCAATGATGCTCAGATGAATTACACTATCACCGAGAAAGAGTTGCTAGTTGTAGTGTTTGTCCTAGATAAATTTTGTTCGTACATCATTGGTTTGCCTATTGTTGTCTTTACTGACCATTCTGCCTTGAAGTACTTGTTGTCTAAGCAGGATGCGAAACCAAGACTCATTAGGTGGATACTCCTCCTACAAGAATTCAATTTAAAGATCAAGGACAAGAAAGGAGTTGAGAATGTGGTGGCAGATCATTTATCTCAACTTGTGGTGCAAGAGGCCGATGAGCACATTCCTATCTCTGACTCTTTCCCTGATGAATGTTTACTTTTAATTCATTTTGTATGTCCTTGGTATGCCAATATATGTAATTACCTTGCAACAGGACAGATACCGCCGCAATGGAGCCCAGAAAATAGAATTTGATTCATGGCAGATGTGAAGTACTTCTACTTTGATAACCCGTACTTGTTCAAGTATTTCCTTGACCAGGTCATAAGGAGATGTGTACCTGAGAACAAACAGCGTGACATCCTTTCATTTTTCCATTCACAAGCTTGTGGTGGACATTTCTCTGCGAAAAAGACTTTGGCCAAAATTCTTCAATCAGGTTTTTATTGGCCATCTCTTATTAAAGATTGTGTTGCATTTTGTAAGACACGCGATAGATGCCAATGATTGGGTGGTATGACCCATAGAAACATGATGCCCCTCTCTCCTATGCTTGTCATAAAAATATTCGACTGTTGGGGCATCGATTTCATAGGTCCTTTCGCCATGTCATTCGGTTATTTGTTGATACTCCTGGCAGTGGACTATGTGTCCAAGTGGGTGGAGGCTATCCCGACCAAGACTAATGACCACCGGGTCATAGTTAAGTTTCTAAAAGAGAACATCTTTTCGAGGTTTGGGACGCCTCGTGCAATAATAAGTGATGGTGGATCCCACTTCTGTGATAGGCCATTTGCATCTCTAATGTTCAAATATGGCGTCACTCACAAAGTATCCACTACTTATCACCCACAAACAATGGCCAAATCGAGTTAGCCAATAGGGAGATCAAGAGCATTTTAGAAAAAAATGGTTAACCCCAATAGGAAGGATTGATCCGATAGATTGATTGATGCCCTATGGGCATACTGCACTGCCTATAAGACTATTTTGGGGATGTCTCCCTATCGGCTTGTCTATGAAAAGGCTTGTCATCTGCCTATCGAAATGGAACACATGGCCTATTGAGCCATTAAGACCTTGAATTTTAATTTGAGAATGGCCAGTGAACAGAGAAAATTAGAACTAAATGAATTGGAACAGATCCGACGAGATGCGTATGAGAGTTCCAAAATTTTGAAGGAACGGACTAAAATCTTTCATGATAATTCCATCACACGAAAATCATTTGAGCCTGGGCAAAAAGTACTCTTATACAATTCTCGCCTCTCAATTTTCCAAGGGAAACTACGATCCCGTTGGGATGACCCCTATCTTGTCTAGGTGGCCTACCCCAACGGAGTTGTTGAGGTGACAAACCCTGAGAATGGCAAGAACATTCAAGGTCAATGGCCAAACACTCAAGCCATTCTTTGAGGGTTCCGAAGGGCAAGTAGTTGAGGAGGAGTTGACGAATCCCGTGTATTCGGAGTTTGTGGAGGACTAGCTAGTGTTTATGCTCTTTAGTGTACAATTGCTTTCATTTACTTATGTTATTTTTATTTTCATGTCACTCACTTTCTTTGCTTGTATAACTGTGTTTTTCTTAATTTCAGATCTTGGTGCTTTTGTCAAAAGCTCAATTGCAAGGTGTTCTCTTACCCTACTCATCTTTTTACTGTTCTTCATTACATACTATATAT
>JAHQCQ010045598.1:0-33572 GCA_023539305.1 Ilex asprella
ATTTTTTGTTTTAACAATTATGGTGCATACTTGCTACGCCTAACCTATTTACTTCCAATTTTTTGGATCTGCTGTCAGTATATTTGCCTGGTAATTCTAGACATTTCTTCCGAAACCGCACTACATCAACACAAACTATATTATGGTGCATACTTGCTACTAAATACGGTTCATACAAGGTATGAATCTGATTATAAATAAATCTGATATAATCTGAACAAATTTTGACATAAAATGCTTTACATTTTTTAAAAGTATGACATTGTATGACCCATTGGTAGCCCATGTAGAGCACCTCTGTCTTCTGCAATTATTTCTCTTAAACTCAATGATTCGAATGAAGATAAAAAAAAAATAAGCATTTTTAGGCTGTAGCTGTACACCTCTACTGCATTTTTTCCTTCTAAAGTTTGTTTCACTGTTCTACATGCATAAACAAGAATAATAAAATCAACCAGAATATCTCAGGTGGAAAAATCCAACAATATTGTGGGTGCTTTCCTTTTTCTTTATTTCTTCTTCTTAATTCTCCGTTCTTTTCCCTTTGTTCTCTCCTTTAAGCACAATCATACCCTATGCAAGGGTGCTTTGAATACTTTTACCCTCAATCCTCCCCACATGGTGAATTGAAGGCATGTTTCAAGTTCTCTCAATATTTAGGGTTATGGGCACAAACAAGAAAATAATAACTTCTAAATTTTCCAGCTCAAATTTTTTTCTCTGTTATGATCCGGATAATCATTTAATTTATAAATCAATCTCTTAAATGTTGATGAATCCCCAAGAAGATCGGAGTCTGAATTTCCTCCCCCTTCAGTCCAGTTTGAACCCGGCCCATATCAGTTTCATTAATTCTTGTTCTACCAGCATAAGAAAATGAGTGTGGACTATGTCTCAAGTGTTGTGCATGAGGAAAACATGAAGGCGGAATAAATTTTCACTCAAACCATGGTTAATTAATGGCAAGACCGGATATATGAACGACACCAATTGTGTTTTATTTGATCAGAGGCATGAATTTTCATGTCCCTTTTGGTGAGAATTCATCATAATCTGCATAATTGCTGTTTCCCAGTTGAACAAATATCAAACTTCCTGCTTACAATACTTAATAAAGGCTCACAGTTTTAGAGTTGATAATGACTCGTATTACCAATCCCAACCAGTACCTGGCTGGTTGTGTTGACACTACCAACTTCTAGCATCCTCCACCACTTTTGCTGTCATTCCACCAAATTGTTATCCTGTTGTTAGCCCCCCAACATTCGCATGCATAACAGTGATTCCAAAATTCAGCTTCATGCCTACGGAGTCTGATGATGCCTTGAATAAACATCCAAGAGTGAACTCAGGAAAGGAGGTCAAGTCAAGAGCTAGGCTGAAAGATGCGGAGCTTAGAAATGCGCCATCAAAGCTCTCCCTCAGATGCGGCAGTAGCAATAGTAATTTAGAGACTACTAAATAACCGTGAACGTTCCCCGGGCGATAGCCCAACTGAATTCAAGACACTAAACTATCTGCCAGCCGAGATCCTCTCCTAAAATTAAGGAGGATCCCACGGATGTAAGACAAAGATCTCGGTGTAGATCTCTAAGAAGTAGGAATTAGTCTATATATACTGAATGGTGCCTCCAGTGAAAGAGGAGGAACCCTAGCGTCGCATCCAATACAATGTAAATAACCAGTTATCAAGAGAAAATAGGCAAGAGTCTCCATTGACGAGTGGACTAGCCGAGCTTCTTGGGCTAGTGAACCACTATATTTTTACTCTATAACCCCCTTTAATCTCTTAAGTTCTTTTGCGACCATTCTCACGAGCCTTGTAGCTCAGTTTCATACGAAATAGCACCACTCACGTTTTCTGCTCACCCACGAGATTTTACGCCATCAGTTTGGCGCCGTCTGTGGGAACGACTGTTCCGGTGACAAATAAGTTGATCTTTCAGTGACTGATGGTCTCAACCCGCAACATGAGTAGAAGTCAAGCAAATCCTCCTCCACGAGTGCAGGATCAACTAGACGCTGCCAACGGTAGGCAAGTAGAAGACATCCCAGAAGCCAATCCACCCATGGAGAATCCCCCACCAAACAACGAATTGGAGGTCTTACGCCTAGCAAATGACGTTTGCTGCAATAGAACGAGGAGCTTATGAAGCTCTTGGGGTGCCCACGAGAACAACCACCGGCCCAAGAAGGCCAGAATGATCCCCAACATAAAGAGCCGCGATACCTCGACCCTCTTAGAGAGGCCAATAAGGAAGGAAAAAATAGCCAAACCATGAGGAAGGCATGCAACATACCTCCTAGGAACGCCCACAATGAAGAAGTATAGAGCTAGAACGAGGGGGTGGAGAGAAGTGATTTCTTTCCTTACCAGTCGGAGAGGAGAGAGTAGCATTGAGAACAGCACATTAATGACATCCAGGAAGGGCTCAGCCATATGAAGGAGGCTGTAAAAAATAAGGTACCAGTTACAATGGACCACCTGGTACAACAGACTGAATCCCTATTTACCACCGGGGTACTGCACTTTTCTCTCCCGCCAAAATTCAGAATGCCGCAAATAGATCCCTTCGACGGAACAAAAGACCTCGTAAACCATCTTAATACCTACAAGAATCAAATGGAATTGCATGGGTATCAGGACCCTGTGCGCTGCAGAGCCTTTGCCATCATGTTAAAGAACTTTGCTTTGGCGTGGTTTAATAGACTCCTACCGACCTTGATCTCATCCTTTAAAGAACTCTCAATAACTTTTGTGCCCCATTTTATAAGGGCTCGGATCTACAGGAAGCCAAGCTACCATCTGCTGAGTGTAAAATAGGGACCCGAAGAGAACCTGAGGTCTTATGTTCAAAGGTTCAACTCGGAGTCATTGAAATTTGATGTCCCAGATGAAAAGTTTGTCATCACTACTTTCATAGGCGGTTTGGCAGTGCAATCCAAAGATTTGATATTTTCTATCTCAAATAACCCTCAAGCAAGCATGGCAGAGGTGCTTACCAAAGCATAGAAGTACACTAATGGTGAGGAAGCTCTTCTCTCTAAGGTGGGGAGCTCATCTACCCAGAAGGATAAAAGGAAAGAAGAAAAGAAGAGGGATCGAAGTCCCAAGACGGAGAAGGAAAGAAGAAGGGACAGATCTCCAAGGAGAGACAGAGACCCCTCCCCTAAGAGAAGAAGAGACGTCAGAGATCGCCTAGGACCTCTGCATCCTGCGTTACAACCAATGTACGCATCTCGGGAGCTCCCTCCCCTCACTGCAACAATTTCGTAGATCCTTTATGAGGTGCAGCATGAAAAGTTCTTAAGATGGCCACCTCGAAATGAAGGCGGATCCAACAAAGAGAGATCCTACAAAATAGTGTAATTACAACAGGGATCATGGTCATCACACCGATGATTGCATTCAGTTGAAAAGGAGATCGAGTTCTTAATCCAGTGAGGACAACTATGTTGCTTTTATAGCCCATGACAACCAAAATCGAACTCTTCTGCCCCCACCACCTCAGCAGCAAGCCCCAGCATAGCATTAGCATCCCTTAGGGGAGTTCAGGGTTATATCAGGAGAGTTTGTGGGAGGAGGAGAATCCAGCACAGCAAAGAAAGCCCACCTCATAAGAATAAGATCCGAAGAAGCCCTAGAGGTCAACATTATATCCAAGGTTCCGCGCCTCAACACGACCATCACCTTTTCGGATTCAGATTTAGAAGGGTGCCAGCATCTCCATGATGATTCTTTAGTGGTAAGGGTTGTGGTGGCAAACAGAATCCTCCATCGAGTTCTGATTGATAATGGAAGTTCAGTAGACATCATTTTCGCACCTGCATTCAATAAGATGAACATAGGAAGGGAGAAACTGGAGCCAGTGAGTGCTCACTTGCTAGGGTTCGCAGGAGAAAGAGTGTTACCCCTTGGAGCAATCTAGCTCGTACTCACCTTAGGTGACCCACCTTGCCAAGTCATAACAACTGTCAAGTTCCTAGTAGTTGATGCACCCTCTGCCTATAATATGCTACTAGGCAAACCCTCGCTCAATTCTATAAGGATCATCCCTTCTGCTTATCACCTTGTAGTGAAGTTCCCAATTGAGAATGGGATTGGAGTGGTCTGTGGAGACCAGCGTATAGCACGAGAGTGCTATATGGCGTCAGTGAAGAAGAAAGAGGTAGAGAACATCCAATTAGATGAACTTGACATGAGGGACGAGTTGGATATCAAACCAACGCCATCAGAGGAACTGGAGCTCGTACAGCTCGACGAAGGGTCGGAGCATCTTGTTTATGTGGGATCTAAGCTAAGTGGTAAAATTAAAGATCTCCTCATCCAGTTCCTCAAGAAAAACGCAGAGATTTTCGCCTGGAAGCAAGAAGACATGACAGACATTGATCCCGCAGTCATCACACACAAGCTCAGTGTAAATTCAACTTGTAAGCCGATCAAGCAGAAGAGGAGGAGCTTCGCCCCTAAGAGACAAAAGGCTATCAATGAGGAGATCAGCAAACTCCTCCGTGCAAAATCCATCAGGGAGGTATACTATCTCGTCTGGTTATCCAATGTTGTCCTCGTCAAGAAGACCAATGACAAATGGCGGCTTTGTATTGACTTCACTGACCTCAATCAAGCATGCCCCAATGATAGCTTCTCCTACCCCGAATCGACCTCATAGTAGATGCCACAGCTAGACATGAGCTACTCAGCTTCATAGATGCCTTCTCAGGGTACAATCAGATCAGGATGGACCTAAATGACCAGGAGAAGACCTTTTTTGTGACTAAATAGAGGACATACTGCTACCAGGTCTTGCCTTTTGGGTTGAAAAATGCAGGAGCCACTTACCAGCAGTTGATAAACAGAAAGTTCTAAAGGCAGATTTGGACGTACATGGAAGTTTACATTGATGACATATTAGTCAAGTCGCTTAAAGCGGAGCTCCACATAGATCATCTAACTGAATCGTTCCAGATTTTGAAGGAATATAAGATGAAGCTTAACCCCTCCAAGTGTGTCTTTAGAGTCTCTACAGGAAAATTTTTGGGCTTCATAGTTAACAACAAAGGAATAGAGGCTAATCCAGAGAAGGTAAGAGCAGTACTAGATATGCAACCCCCCTCAAATAGAGGGAAATCTAGCATTTGACTGGAAGAATAGCTGCCTTGAGTCGCTTTGTATCTAGATTGAGTGATAAGTGTCATCCTTTCTTCCAAATTTTGAAGAAAGCATTCCAATGGGATGCTAAGTGCGAAGAGGCATTCGCAGCTCTGAAGGTATACCTGAGCTGCCCTCCCATACTAGTGAGCCTCTTGGAGAGGGAGGTGCTTACCCTTTACTAGCCGCCTCAGACTTCTCAACTAACGTGGCACTGGTTATGGAACGAGATAGAGCTCAACAACCAGTCTATTACTGCAGCAGAGCTTTGAGGGGGCAGAGGAGAGATATCTAAAAATGGAGAAGCTTGTTTTAGCTTTGGTAACGACAACCAGGAGACTCAGACCGTACTTCCAAGCTCATACTATAGAAGTCCCGACAGAACAGCCAATGAAGCATGTGCTGCACAAACCGAAGTCTTCAGGAAGACTTATTAAGTGGGCTATTGAGCTCAGCGAATTTGTTATCAGCTACAAGCCAAGTACAACCATCAAGGGCCAGATTTTGGCAGATTTCATCACAGAATTAATGACAGCAACACCCATGAAAGCCATGCAACTAGTACCTGACCTTCCTACTTGGAAACTTTCAGTAGACTGAGCTGCTAATGCTCAAGGGAGCAGTGCAGGTTTAATTCTGACCTCCCCAGATGGGATAGATGTTGAATACACCCTTAGATTCGGGTTTAAGGCTTCAAACAACAAGGCCAAATATGAGGTTTTTATAGCTGGGCTCAATCTTGCTCACTCTATGGAGGCAGAACAGTTGGAGATTTGTAGTGACTCTGAATTGGTGGTGGAGCAAATAGAGGAGTCCTATGAAGCAAGAGACGAGAAGATGGTCCTATACTTTAGAAAAGTACAAGAATTTATCAAGAAATTTGTTCAGGTTAAGATCAGACACGTCCCCAAGTCAGAAAATTCACAAGCAGATATTTGGCAAGGTTGGCAACCGCCTCGTAAGAAAACTTGGATAGGCTGATACTAGTGGAGCACTTAGCAGAGCCTATGGTCACAGTCGAGGGAGGAGAAGTGTTCTTAATCTTAACTTAGCCGAGCTGGATGGATCTCATCATGGGATATCTACAGGACGGAGCCTTGCCAAAAGATCCCAAGGAAGCCGCAAAACTAAAAGCCAAGTCAGGTAGGTTTTCTATTTTGCAAGGGAAGTTGTACAAACATGGTTTTTCAACACCTCTTCTTAAATACCTGGGAGATGAAGATGCTAACTATATACTCAAAGAGGTTCACGAGAGAAGCTGCGATAATCACATCGGAGCTCGGACATTGACGAAAAAGGCACTAAGGTAGGGATACTATTGGCCCACCATGCTCAAGGATGCCACAGACCTGGTTAAAAAATGCAAGATCTGCTAAGAACACGCCAATATCTCTTACAGACCACCTGAGTTGTTAACCTCATTAGTGAGCCCTTGGCCATTCCAGCAATGGCGTTTGGATATACTTGGGCCCCTCCCCACGAGTGTGGGACAGTGCAAGTTTGTCATAGTTGGGGTGGATTACTTCACCAAATGGGCAGAGGTCGAACCATTGGCAGCGATCACCGATCAAAAGGTACAAAACTTTGTTCATCCTCATTCCAATGGATAGGCAGAAGTCCCCATCAGGACCATAAAAATAGCTCTGAAAACTAAGCTGAAAGACTTGAAGGGCAAATGGATGGAATACCTCCCTGAGGTTCTATGGGCCTACAGGACCACAGCTAGATTTGAAACCCAGGAAACCCCATTTGCTCTGGCCTTCGATACTGAAGCGCTAGCTCCAGTCGAGGTGGGGCTTTTATCACCCAAAACTGAGTTTGCAGATGTGAAACGCAATGACGAATCACTCCTAGTGAATCTGAATCTCCTGGACGAAAAAAAGGACGAGGCTTTGCGCCGCATCCGGGATTATCAGAGAAAAACAGCAAGGTATTACAACAGAAGAGTTAGTCACAGAAGCTTTAAGGCTGGGGACCTAGTGCTCAGGAAACTTCTGCTTGCAAGGAAGGACCCAACTCATAGGAAGTTAGGACCTAATTGGGAAGGACCCTATATTATATCAAGGGTGGTCAGACCTGAAAATTATGAGTTACAAACGGAGGAAGGACAAAACTTGCCTCACTCTTGGAACGCAGAGCACCTTAAAAGGTTTTTTCAATAAGCCTCTTTTGTAATGAAACAATTCATCAATAAATTGAGCAGTTTGTAATTTAACCTTAAACAAACTGTCAAGAAGAGCTCTGTAGCTCGTGATGAACTACTCGGTTCATAACTCAGAGTAGAGCTCCATAACTCACGATGAACTACTCAGTTCATAAAAATAAAGTAGAGCTCTGTAGCTCACAATGAACTATTCAGTTCATAACAACCAAAAAAGAGCTCTATAGCTCATAATGAACTATTTAGTTCATAAAAAATAAAGATGAGCTCTGTAGTTCATGATGGACTACTCAGTTCACAACTCAGAGTAGAGCTCTATAGCTCACGATGAACTATTTAGTTCATAAAAAATAAAAAAGAACTCTGTAGCTCATGATGGATTGCTAAGTTCATAACTAAGAGTAGAGCTCTATAGCTCACGATAAACTATTCAGTTCATAAAAAAATAAAGAAGAGCTTTGTAGCTCATGATGGACTACTCAGTTTATAACTCAGAATAGAGCTTTATAGCGCACGACGAACTATTCAGTTCATAAAAATAAAGAAAAGATCTATAGCCAACCATGAATTATATAGTTCGTGGAAGGAGCTCAGTGGTTCGGGAAGGATTATTCAGTTCATAAAGAGAAGGAATTATGCAGATCCCGATGAGCTCTAAAAGGTGAGAGGAGCCCACCAGGCCTTGAGAATCAAGATTAGCTATCCAGACCATAAGATTTAAAGAAATGGTTCAGGATGAACTAATAGTATACCATGAAGCGTCCAAAATATAGCAGATAAGCAACAAAAAGAAAAGTTGTTCGGATTACATCGAAGGACAAAAATCATTGTTGAAAAGAAATTGCATAAAAAAGGCCACTGAAATTCCTAGGCAGAACTACTAGTTCTCTCCCAAGCATTTCTTTAACACAATCACCTCCTCCTTCAGGCGGGCATTCTCTTCCCTCAACTCTTCCCTCTCATTCTTGGCCTCCGAAAGTGAGTTGAGAAGCTTGGTTCCAGCAAAAGAAAGTAAAACTACGCCAAGAGAGGAATCAGAGGATGAAGGAGACTCGCACAACTTGCATATTTTGGAGGATGGTCCAACTCCCTCATCCTCCTCAAACTCAGAGGGGGAGAAATCTGGCGAGCTACAATAGAAGTGAAAGTCAATGGAAGCTGCCACCGCACTGAACAGGAAAAGATTGCCAGAAGTCGTCAATTCTGAGAAGGGCATAGGGGCAGATTGCTCCACTTGCTCAATCCTCATAGCCTCTAGCAAATCTGGGTCAGGCGCGACTACAAAATAAAGCAAAAGTCAGAACGTAGCGTTAAAAAAGGGAATGATCAGGAAAACTATCGATGCCCCTACTTATGTGATCCAATTTCCTCCAAGAGCGTGGGACTCTGTTTTTCCGTTGGTGGTCCTCAACAGACCTCCAAGAATCCCTAGAAATAAAGAAAAAATGGTTGAGCCACCCTTGTGAGGGGGAAGGAATGTCAAGCACCAGCCAGCACTCGGAGAAGTGTCTCCATCTAAAATAGCTGAAGCAGAGAACATCGTCATCCTCAAGATCATGAAATTCCAGAAACTCGGCATTGCCCTGGAGGCGCCAGAACAAAAAGAAGCTGATTAGCACAACCCACCCTCGAGGAGATAAACGGGAGGGGGCAGACCATAATATGCCAGAATACACCTGACAGAGGGATGGATAGGGAGACGAAGGCCCATTTCCAAGGAGCCTTCAAAAAGGCAAACTTCACCCCGGGGAAGATAGTTAAGAGGTTCGTCGGGGGTAGGAACCCAGAGAGGCAAGTCCAATTCTCGAAAGAATCGTCTCTTGATCCCTTCCAGATCAGAGGAAGTAAGCGAAGAAGGAGCCAAGAAACGAGACTGGAATTTCCAGTCTACCCCGAAAGAGGAGCGACCTTGAAAGAGAGACGAAGTAGGAATAGCCATTAGAATTTTCGAGCAAAAAACGGAAGGATAATCCAAAAGAGAAGCCAAAGGAAAACTCAAAGATAAGAATCTTCAAGAACAATAGCAAAGAGAATGAAGCCCAAGAAGGTTAGAGAGCATAAAAAGGCAACCGCAAGATTCAAAGAACCGAAAAACAGAGTCGGTGGTCCCTTGTGTTTCCTAATTAATAAGGGCAGTGACGGTTGTGGAAAGTAGCCGAATAAATGTGGGCAGTGATTCGCATTCTACCAAACAGACAAAAAATGAAAATAACGGTTTAAAGCAGAAAGGGTGACATCCTCAAGACACCCTAGAAGAAAATCAGAATCGACTAGTCAGATTGCTCAAAGAGTAGTAAGGTCCTCCTAAAGCTCAATAATTTTGCGTGGGAGAAATACAAGAAGAAGGCAAAGACAAAGCAACGAAGAATCAGCACTCCACTTTTTTTTTCAAAAAAAAAAGTACAATATGAAATATGAAAATTATATTTCAGAATATGAAGTCAAAAGTACAATAGGCATGAGTTCAGAATTACAAAAAATAAAATCCTAACTTTTTGAAGAAGGATCCCGAGGCTCAACAGACAGAATCTCAGCAGCAGAGGAGAAGCCCGACAGCTCAGTAGGCAAGGATTCAGAAGCCGAAGGAGTAGAACCCTCGGGAATACTAACACTAGGAACCTCCACCCTGTCCAGTGGCAAATCTTGGGCAAGAGCTTCAGTCACAAGGCCAGCAGAGAAAGTAGTCGCAAGTGAAATAGCTGGGGGAGTAGGAACTTCATGGTTTAAGCCCTCAGTTGGGGGGGCCAAGGCATTTTCCTCGTAATCAGACTCAGACTCCTCAAATTCCTCCTCAGTGGGGATAGGAAAGTTAAAGTCCAGGTCTGGGAAGGCTTTTGAGGCTTTGCCCTGAAAGGCTAGCTATCCAGAGGCCCACAAGGTCGTGGCTTCATCCTTCAGCTCGATGATCCCACTGTCCCTTTGTTGGATCAGGGCCTTTTGTTCCTCTAGATCCTCACAAAGCTTACCATTCGCCTCATTAAGGGTGAGATAGTCCTCCCTTGCCTGCTCAAGGGAGCTCTTGGTGTCAAAGGCCTCCTAGCTGGCTTTGGTCCAAGCCTCAACCTTGAGTTCTAATTCCTCCTTGACTAACCTTAGCTCATCACGAGCTTTCCTCTCTCCCTCTTCAGCTCTACCTTTGGCTGCAAGAGAACCTTGGAGGTCAGAGGCTTGCTTCTCCACTTGTTCGCTAAGGCCTCGCACCTGTTCGTTGAGGCCTTGCACTTGAGCCTTAAGGTTCTCGTTCTTGGAAGACAGCTCTACAACCTTGATCTCATAGGTCTTCAGAGCTTTAGTGAAAATTTCAAAAGATCGAATCCTCCTTAGCAAGCCCTTTAGAGGTTTAGTGACGAGTGGACTAGCCGAGCTCTTTGGGTCGGTGAAGCATTTTAATTTTACTATGTAACACCATTTAATCTCTTAAGTTCTTTTTCGACCATTCTCACGAGCCTTGTAGCTCAGTTTCATACGAAATAGCACCACTCACGTCTTCTGCTCACCCACGAGATTTTACGTCAAGTTTGATCTTTAGTAACTATAGGGTGTGTTTGGGTAATGGGGTTGAATAGGATAGGATTTTTTTTTATATCCTAACCCATTCAAGTCAAACTCACTAATCCACTTTAAAACCTTAACCCAAGGTTATGTCCAATTTTAACCTTTGTTTGAGAAACAAATGTGTAATTCAATGGGCCCCATAGTCAACAAAAAAAAAATTTCATTCAATAGACAATATCACCAGATAGAGCAATTTTAGATTAACTATTACAAACAATAATACCACACAAACAAATATAGGTAACTGATAATATCACCGCATTTCCCATTAATAGATTAACAAATTTAGGAAATGGACAGATCTATAATAAAGAAAACAACTAGAGATTAATTAAAACTAAAGTATAACATCTCCAAAGCAAAAATACAGTAAACCTTCAAAACCCTAACAGAAAAAATCAAAAAATAATAAACCAGACCTAAGAGGTGAGGACCACAACACCACCAACCTGCTTAATTTTTTTCTCGGCAATCTTGGAAATAAGCTTAGCTTTGACAACCACCGGTTGATCACTAGGCAAGACACCCTTCCCAAGCACCTTGAAGTACCCAAACTGAGTCACATCAATAATCGGAAACATTACTCTGATTGACCTTGTCTTTCACATCCTGAGGAACCATCGACCAGAGCTCGTCTATGTTGACGGTGGGGCAGAAGAACTTGTTGCTGAAGCTTACCTCAAGAAGAAGCTCCGTTCTTCGTTCTTTGTTCTTCGTTCACACATCACTGATGTTGTCTTCTTCGTGCAAACCCTTGGATGAGCTCAGCTGACAGGAGAAAAGAGAGAGGGATTCGTCACTGTGAATGGGTGGAGAAGGACAGACGGACAAATACGTCGTCACTATGAGTGAGTGGAGAAGGAGAGACGGGCAAATATGTCTGTGTGGAGGTAACCCATTGCCTGGGTTTGTAACCCATGGGGAGGGTGGGTTAAGTGTGACCGGCCTATAGGGGGTTAAAGGGTACTGTAGCAACCGGGTCAATCTTGACTAGGAATTGGTATCCCACCTCAAAAGTGGCTTCCCAAATAAGGAATTTCTGGTCCCACTCCTATTTTATCCGATCCTACTAGGTGGTGTTTGGATGAAAGGATTAGGGGGGATTGGATTAAAATAGTGAATGGGGTCCATTTATCTTGGGTTTGGATTAGTAGTTTGGGATTGGATTTTCGTTGGCTTTGAAAAAATCGGCCGTATGTTTTGAAGCCAAGAATCCCATCTGCAAGTGATTCAACAATCCCTTCTACTGTGAGGGATTGTTGAATTGTGAAGTAGGATTAAATGGGTAAAATCTAAAATACCCTCCACAGTAAAATTGTAGGGTTTTTACCTCCAATTTTCCTTCACTTTCACTTTCATTTTCACACTAGTCCCCCCTCTCATTGAATGGCTCTGTGCTTTTGCTCAACCAAGCTTGCCTCTCTCTCTGTCTCTCTCTCTCTTTGTCTATGTATAATGTCATTTTTTTGGGCATATGTAGTGGGGAATACATGTAAACATTGAACATTGCATGATGTTCGATATACATCAACAAGGTGGACTGACTTACCCTTTTTTTTTTTTTTTTCGTCGATCTCTGTCTCTCTGTATGTCCTTTATTCATTTGCTCGAGCTTGCTGCTTCACATCGGGTTTGATTCTTCGATGGAAGTAGCAGGTCTTGTATTGACCTTGCACTGCTCAGATCTACCCATTGTTGACTAGATCTATCCATGGAAGTAACAGATCTGGCCATTGAAGTGGTCCATCTGCTTGAAGGATGAGTTGTGTTTAGGAGCGACGACAGAGACATATGTTCTCGGTCTCTCTCTGTCTCAATGTTTCTCAGTCTGAACACATAACCGAGTGAGTGGCTGTGTGTTTTCTCCACCGCTAACTCTTCTCAACATAAATGAGGGTTTGCTAATTTTATAATTAACTCCTTTGTGGGCTGTTAAGTAAAGATTGGATTTGGGCTAGTAAAAAATGATTTGGGCTGTCATACACAGATTTGGTACTAATTAATTTGGGGTATCAATTAATTAGTTTGTTGGTAATTGTTCAATTAACAAGTTTTGGGCTATGAATCGATTAAGTTTTTAGGCTATAAAAATATGATTTGGGCTTATTGTAACAGAGTTGTTAAAAATAGATTTGAGCTATTAATTAAAGGGTTTGTAAAGAAAATAATTATTAAGTTTTGGTCTGATATTTATTGAGTGGATTTGGGCTATAAACATCCGATTTAGACAGTTTTTAACACATTTGTTCATAACAAAATTGGGCTATTAATTAATGACATGCTGTTGTGGTATAACAAAAAAAAAAATTTGGGTTGTACAAAACATAATTGATACACTTCATTTTTCAATTTGAGAGGATTTGGGGTATTAAATAAGGTTGTAAATGCCCTAAATTCAAAGAAACTAATATTGAATGATGCATGATCTGTATTGATATGTGTATTTTTTTATATAGTATCGTTATTAAAATCCAACAGTGAATGGTCAAATAAGTATTTAATTGAACCAATTGCGCGCATTATTGTAATTGTACATGTGCATAATTATACCATATTATGATCAAATAATTTATGCCATTTTGGTGAAAAAAAGTTGAGAATTTTTAAATGTTCCAACTAAATTTACAATTTTGTAGCAATTGTAAATATCCATCATTCATTGCCTCAAAATTTGTGTTAAATTTTTTTTCTACAGGGTATCGGCATCCTAGCTACAACTAAGGTAATACAATGATCTAACTTATCAATATGTAGTTAATCATGTTATCAGTTTTTCAAATATTTATTTGTCTTTGTCCATTATATCTTAATAACATGTACAATAAAATAATGCATGTTTATCTTGAATCAAACATGATTTTTAAATTGCTAGTTATGAGTTATGGTTAAATTTTTGATACATTTTTTAATTTATGAATTTTGCAGTGACCATGGAAAACCCTAATGCTGAAGATTGTTTACCATTATGAATAGAAGTATTCGGGAAATAGTAATTTTGTTTCACCTTTTGTTATGTATAATGGTCACGGTATGGGACATTGAGAACAATGTCAATAATAAAATTGTGTCATGACCATTGCATAGGATTCGCCTACAATGTGAACACTTACACCGTCTAATTGGTGAGAGTGATACAAATTGTATAAACCAACTTCGGATGGACAGACACACATTTGGGGTATTATGTAATTTGGTGCGTGATTTAGGAGGCTTACATCCAAGTAGGAATGTTAGTGTGGAGGAGATGGTTGCTATGTTTTTAAGTATCTTAGGTCACGATGACAAAAATAGGCAGATTAAGTTCAACTTTCTTCGCTCAGGTGAAATCTTTAGTCGACATTTCAATAATGTCTTAACTGCGGTGTTGAGGTTGAGAAGTGTGTTGCTAAAGTCACCGTAGCCTATTTTGGAGAGCAATACTGACCCTAAATGGAGGTGGTTCAAGGTAAATATTGTGTCATTATATTTACCTCTTCTCCACTTTTTCATTTTTTAGCTTAAAAAGTAGGTATAATCCTAATTAATTTATTGTCTTTTTGTATTGTAGAATTGTGTGGGTGCATTAGATGGCACTTATGTTTCGGCCCGAGTACCGCTTGTGAACCAAGCTAGGTATAGAACACGTAAATGAGGAATAGCAATAAATGTGTTGGGTGTTTGTGACCTAGACATGAAAATAATTTACGTGCTTCTCGGATGGGAAGGGTCGGCTGCCGATTCTAGAATATTACGTGATGCCGTGACTAGACCTAACGGATTGAAAGTCGCACGTGGTAAGTAGATTCATACTTTCTAACATTCAGTACAAAATGTTAGAGGTATACACAACGTTTTACATTGATCAACATATTTCATATATCACCGGGACTTATTATCTAGTTGATGTTGGGTACACAAATGGTGAGGGATTTTTAGCACCATTCAGGGGTCAAAGATATCATATACAAGAGTTTGCGGCGGGTGCGGAAGCTCCCCGTAATCCTGAGGAATTGTTCAACCTACGACATTCAGCCGCAAGGACATGCATTGAGAGATGTTTTGCATTGTTGAAAAATAGATGGACAATCCTTAGGACACCTTGCTACTATCTGGTTCGCATGCATAATCGCATTATAGTTGCGTGTTGTTTGTTGCACAACTTGATCAAAAATGAAATGAGTGTGGACCCATTAGAGGAAAAGTTGCCCGAGGTCATTCACAATGAAGGTGGTGATGATAATGATGTCATAGACACTATTGAGACGTCGGCTGAATGGTCATTATTTAGAAATCAGCTAGCGTTAGAAATGTATAACAAGTGGAGAATGTTTCGTGGACAAACTACTATTTAAGTGTGTATGTTGTTGTTATTCTGCATGCCCTGTGGGATATTGGTATTATTTTAATTTGACATTTTTTCCTTCATTTAAACTCAGATCACTAAACTTGTCACAATTGTTTATATGGTGGTAGTTTTTTTTTGTAACTATACAGCATGATTTAAAATTATTGTGCTTACTTAAATCTTTGTGTGGCATAGTATGTCTAAGCTAGGTGGAAGTACGCAGACAAAGATAGGTATAAGAAGGACATGGACACAAACAGAAGAAACTCAGTTTATCGTGTCCCTTAAAAACCTTTGTGTAAATGTTGGAAGTGCCAAAACGGCACTTTCAGACCAGGGTACCTACAAGCTTTGGAACAGATTTTGCGAACAGCAATTCCTGGGTGTGAATGGCGGGCTTCCCCATACATTGAGTCTAAAATGAAGATTTGGAAAAAGAATTATAACTCCTTGTTCATGATGATGGCCACGTCCGGGTTTGGTTTTAATACAACAGTGAATAAGATTATAGTTGATGGTGATGACTTATAGAAAGACTACTTGAAGGTGAAATAATACATTTAAATTATAGTATTGAAAAAAACAAATTTACATGTCTTGGAATTTATTGACTACATGTGTACTTGTGTAGAAGGTAGAAATGCTAAGAGAATGCGTGAGAAGTCATGGCCTTACTTCAACGATTGGGGTGTCATATTTGGTAAGGACCGTGCCACTGGAGAGTATGCAGTGGATTTGAAAGACATGGTGGGTGATGCTGAGGTGGAAGCTTCTATTCGTGAAATGGATAACATGGATGGACCGGTGGATTTTGACAAGGATGACCCTACATCACATAGCGCGAATAATTCGATTGGACTAGATGTTGGTGTTGAGCCAAGTGTTGTGACTCCATCGACAAGTAAGAAAAGAAAAACAAAGGTGACCGGTAATGTGGCTGAGTCAGTAGCAAAGAGTTTTTCGGACATCTCTAAAGTTTTTGGTGACTATGTGCATGATTGTCGAAATCAACTAGACATGATAGCACACCATGTTGGGTATAATCACGATGTTGCTGATGCACGTAGAAAAGTGAATGCCGAACTAGAAAAGATAAATGGTCTATCCATGGTGGATCGACATGTTGCCTTAAAGATCATTTGTTCGGACCTTGTTAATGTAGATATCTTCTTCAGCCTGCCTGAGTATGAACGTCCAACTTGGGTTGGCGGACTTCTATGGAACACCCCTCGTACTTGATAGAGGAAGCCGTGTATTTGTTGACAGAACATTAAAAACAATGTCTTTAATTTTATTTGTTGAATTTTGTGTTGATTGTAAATTTATGTCTGTATGAACACTAATATGTAACAGGCATATATTTTTTGTTTGTGATGAAGAATATGCAAATTTACTTTTACTGGTACTATGTTATCAATTTTATTAGGTCAATTTTATGAAGGACATGTACATTATAACTAAATTTGAAATTTTGAAAACTGAAATGTAAGTTTGTTTTTACCCCCTATGAAATTTTGGAATTGTTGATTATCCACCTATGTAAAATCCAATCACTTCTTTATTATATTTTAACATTGTGACAATTTCGTGTAATTGTACCAAATGTTTCTCATTAATGCATCTAATGTGAAGTTGCAAATGTGTTACGTAGGGATGAAGATTCCAAATATGAGTACAGATGAAACTGAAGTGTTGATTGATACGCTAATTGAATACCAACATCGGAACCTATTACCTCCTTATGGTAGATTGGACAAGAAAATAATGGAGCAATTGTTAGAGGTCCTTAGAAGGCATTTGCAAGGCTTTAGCCTGTCATTGAGCGAGGTATTATGGATGATCTTCTTTTGGGAGCGAATTTATTTCACAATTTCAGATATGTTGGAGACGGGTAAATTATCCTAGGACAATTGCAATAAGTGTGTCATCAAAGGAGATGTGGAGGGCTCGAATGAATACTTAGACGTAAGTATGCATAATTTAATTTCTTTGGAAGTTACATCATTTTTTTAATTAAGTACGTAAAATTGTAAACTATGTGTACTTATTGACATTCTGCAGAACGTACCATTTGCTGTGGAATACTGTCTAGAGCCATAGCCCAACTACTAATAGTTTGAAGTTATTTTCAAAAATGATGTTTCACCAACAGGCGGACAAACTTCAGATAGTGTAGGATCCTCTCCATCGGTGAATTCCGCCCCAACGGTCGATGTTATAGTCATTGATGATTGAGTTCTTCCAATAACCCCAAGATCGATACCAAAGTAACATCTACAAGCCTTGGGTGTTATTTTTGCTTCTATGTAACAACGATTATTGTAGTACTACATGTTATAATGTGCTTGTGTTACCCATATTGTCATTTTATTGTGGTTTAAGGTATTCCTTATTTTGTTGTAGAGGGTATCAAATTGGCAATTTGTACGTTGTGTTATGATAGACTTAAAAATATCAACCTTTTGTAAGACATTGTCGTCTATTATGTACAAGCATAATATTATGCTTACAATTATGCGTTTGTGTTGGAAAAATTTTATTTTTTTGTTTACATGATCAATTTTACTGGATATGGAACGAGAATCGCACAGGAATCTCACAGGGACTGGACAAATGTTTATGCCACCCAAAACCTCATGCATCCTTGTGGAAAGGCAGGGAGGGGAAGTGAGAAAAAGGTACCAATCAGGTGTTTGACTTGGAGGACGTAACCTAGCATTTTCATATGCCTATCACCTGAGATAAGCACATTCGACATCAAGTAAGTTGTTACCCAATATGAAACTTATCATTTCTCAGTCATCTGCGACACTTGCAATTTAATGTGATCATTGATTTTTTATTACATATCAATTATTATGGGTGTGCATAACCAAGATTATTTGATCGACTATATTAACACTAATGTTATTAGAACATAATTAATGGACATAATTTAAGGACATAATGATTTGTCACCAATGAATGATAATAAAATGCATTTACAGATGGTTTTGTTGTAGCATTAAATAAATTAACTATCATTTCATTGGTGACACCTCATTATATCCTTAAATTATGTTCCTAAATTATGTCCAAATAACATTACTCCTATATTAAACCACATCAAATAATATTAGGCAGCCCTCAATGTTGGTGGTTAATACGGTGTAACTCCAATATAACGTAACTTTTTTTCTATTGGAATGATATAGAAAAGATTTACCGTCTAATCTGTGCAAGGATGACATGCAAGGGAAAATAAGCAATTAAACCCACTAAAATTCCAGTTTTTACGGTAGTGGTTTGGGTTTTTTTCACTTTACCCCCTATGTTTAGAAATTAGCACATAAGTTTATTATACTTTTGAACTAAATTGTTACCGTTACAAATTCTGTTTCAATTGACAGAATGTAGCATGCAAGCACATGATTTGAGAGTAAGTGTGTGAAAATATTCGGTCTACCTCAACTTTGAATTAAAGGGTTTGGGTCTCATTAAAAAAATTTAATTGTTCTTTGGTGTTGCGTCTCATTACATCTTAAATTTTGAAGATCTTAAAAAGTTTATGATCATCCATTTGTTTCTTTATACATGAAATGTAAAAAAAAATTAACATTTGTATTAAATCAACATATTTTAAATTGACATGATTTGTGCTAGTAATTCATGCAAGAATATTAAAATGCCCTAAAATTCATGGAAAATAAATTGCATTTCGGTCATTGAAAATATTTAATATGGTTCGGATAACTTTTCCTATTTATTGAAAAAAATTAAGTTTTATTTGTTAAACACACAACTTCGAATTTTTTTGAAATAAACAAATAACGACTTAGGCTTGAGTTGTATCGAAGTGTATTGTTTTTGTGTTGAAAATTAATTTTTTTTTTTCATGATGCATATGATTTTTGTGAGTAAAAGTATATTCTACAAATTAAATTTAATAAATGAAAAAAATATTTATTACAATATTTTGTAAAAATGCATATCTTATTGATGAATATTTTTTTTTTTCGTACATATGACGATACTACTGGATTGGATTTTTTTTCATTCTATGACAAACATGGTATGGGATCGGATAACATTATTTTACACAAAGGTAATATAATCATTTTAGCATATTTTATCTTCACATGTGAATGGGACCCACAAACCTAATGCAACCTATTCAAACATGGGATAAGATTTGAATCCGAACATTATAGTCTTCAAATCCAAACCACTTTACATTAGGTAGGATTGAGTTCGAATTCCAATCCAATCCAATCTTCCTATGCTCATCCCAACACCACCCTAGTGGATAACCACCTTTAACCCAGTATCCAAACGCCCCATAGTGGTCGAACACACAGTAGTAGGCATGAAGGCATGCATGTGCGTGAGTTGAGTGTTTTGTTTCAATTTATGTAACTTTTCTGAAAACGATAGCCTTTCCTGTTTCAGCTGATTCTTGATACCAGTGTTCATAACAGTAGTCCTGGAAAGGTTTCTGGGTTGTCAAAAAGAATACAGAATAATAAGTTAAAAAGGAGTGGCTATTCAACTTGAAGCTTGAATCTTGTTGAATGCACCATTCGCAAATGGCCTTGATTCGTCATTTGAATTCAAAGCCCTTGAAAAGTGGTTTCAGAACTCCATACAAAGGGAATCCAGTCAACAGAGTCCTAAACCAGTTCTACACCTTACAACTCCTTCCACTAATTAAGGTTTAGCAGTACTGATGCCTCCTAGTTCCTACATCTACATTGAATAATGAAATTACTGTTAGAGAATAATGGTCTTCAAAATGTATTTAGGTATATACATATTGCGATGCGTCTTTCTGTTGAAGCGAGAGTAGCAAGGTTGTAACTATGTCGAAACTTCTAATTTTTAAAGAGATTCTATGCAAAAGGAATGTATTTCGAACAGCAATTATACCATTGACTTGCATGCAATTCTTTTTGTGGTATTTGTCTGCCCTGCATATAAGGAAATGCTCCAGAGTTCATTTGCATGTGTGGTTGTATAAATACTAAGGGAATTTAGACAACAGCCAAATTTACCACACAAAAAATGTTGCTTTTTATAAAGAAAAAGCTCGCAAGCACCCAAAAAAAGAATGGTGAAACTACAACGCACAACCCAAGGACCAAAAGAGGTACTCTACATTCGAAATTTACCCCACTTTCTTGCTTATGAATTGGCGGGACAAAAATAATTAGGAAAAGAAAATCCTGTCTGAAAGATAGGATGGGTCATACTTTCAGTCCACGACATGTACACCGTAAACGCATCGATAGTGGAAGACTATGGTGGCACCACAGGTTAGTGCTGAATACTGCAGCTAGTCGAGCTTTAGACCCTGGATTTTTTTTAAAAAAAATCATAATTAAGGCTTATGTTTTTTGACTTAAAGACGTCAGTTGGTCTGACGTTTATATTCTAAAAACGTCAGACCAACTGACGTTTTTTCGTTTAGATAATGGCCAATAGATCAATAATAAACATCATTTGGACTGATGTGACTATTTAAATTTATCCGCGTCAGCCCAAATGACGCGTTTGTATTTCCTTCCACGGACTAAAGCCTTCAATGCTTTAGTTCAATGCTTGAGTTATTCAAAACGTATAATTTTAAAAAAATATTGTTAAAATATAATTAAAAAAAAGATGTCAATAACGTGGTTGATATTCAAAACAATATAAAGGATTATCGCGTACAATAATACTTAAATATTTTTCCTAACAATAATACTTAAATATTTTAAATTATATTTTAACAATATTTTTTTTAAATTATGCGTTTTGAATAACTGATTAAACATTAATGTCGACATGATAAACATTACAAATAAAATATAAATATTTTAAATTATCACAATTTATTTATTGAATGTAATTAATTTTTTAAATAAAAAAAAAACTCATCCACTCAAAAAGAGATGGAACAAAACAATTTTAGGTATCATTGTTAGGATTTTTAATTAAACAAACATTTAACATTTTACTCAGAAAATAAAAGTAGAAAACCTATCACTTAACGACCGGTGTTCGATATTTTAAAATATTATTGTAAGTCAAAAAATAATTTAGGATCATATTAAAATTGATTAGAATATCGATGTATTTATAAAATTAAAATTTATTTCATGGATTTTTAATATTTAAAAAAAATATATGGTAAATTTCATACTTAGTCCTGAATTTTACCTCCAATTTCAATTTAATTCATGAACTTTCACTTGTCTTATTTTAGTCCCTCAACTATCAATTATTTAATTGAAATACAATAGATAATTGATGGATTACATTAAAAGAATTAAAATTTTAGGGACTATATTAAAACCCAAGAGAAATTTTAGGGGTCACTAATGATAATTACTCAAATAAATATTAATTTATTTGTTAATTTAGGCATTACATTTTGGGTTGATGTTCTTTTAGTTAAACAAAATATAATATTAATATAACAAATATTATATAAGAGACTTTAGTTAATAAAATATTAATATAATCAATTATTTATTCAAGTATTGAACTAAAGCATCGAAGGCTTTACTCCGTTGAAGCAAAATACAAACGCGTCATTTGGACTGACGCGGATAAATTTAAATACCCATGTCAATCCAAATGACGTTTATTATTGATCTATTAGCCATTATGAAAACGAAAAAATGTCAGTTGGTCTGACGTTTTTAGAGTAAAAACATCAGACCAATTGACGTCTTTAAGCCAAAAAATATCAGACCAATTGACGTTTTTAAAATGGCCTGAGTTTGAAAAATACTTTGAAATCAAGCCTTAATTGAGAGTTTTTTTAAAAAAAATCCAATGGGATGGTCAAAAGCTCGCAGCTAGTCCCTAGTGGAAATTGTTGTATATCATCTGCATCTGACCTTTTCTTCCTTTAAAGGAGATAAAAATCACAAGACAGGTAACTGACAGAAAAAAAAATGCACAGTACAGTGGTAAACCAGTTGCAAAAAATGATTTTTGATCAACTCACATTTAGTTGTTCCAAGATTATTCATATTATTAGATAAAGCCTTGATCTCCGAAATCTTTAACTGTAACCCACAGTAGAAATTGGGAAACATGTAATAAGAAGAATTTTTCGCTCTATTTTTAATTTATTTAATGCATGATTTGCATGATCCAGAATCTAGATTCCAGATGAAGGGGTTAAACTCCATTATTACACGTGTTACAACATTAATTGTACTCACGTGGTGTTGACGAGACAAGGCACATGACCAAAATTTTGAAGAGTCATTTGCTAAGTCTTTCATCTGAACAAAGCTAGTTAGTAGTTCAGTAAACCCAGGATAGTTCGGTTCTCTTTGTTACCAAGCTCATAAATCTGTGTAGCAAAACAAGGTAAGAGCTCGGTTTGTACCAAACCGAGGTGATTGATCAGCAACAGAAGAGCTCGGTTTGTACCAAACCAAGGTGATCAACATGTTCGGCAAGTATTAGATATGTTCGGCTTTCATTGTCCGAGCCGTTTCAAACGATAAACACAGAAACAAAGAACCGCCTAAAATTTAGGCAATCAGATAAACAAAATCAACGAAATCAAAGATATTCAGAAAAATTGTTGGAGAAGAATCAGTAACTTCTCAAATTAAAACACTGAGGGATAGGAAGGTGTGCCACCTTGCATCTAAATCTACGGAAACTCTAGTGAGATAATGATCTATAAAAAGAATAAGAGACCAAGGTGAAAGGTACGTTGAACCCTCCTTGTCATCTAACAAATTCCTATATTTCATTACTGATTTAAGCATCAGAGTGTCTTCGATCGAAGCACTTCGATCTTAAGCAGTTTGTTCGTTTTGCAGGAAGGAGATTGGGAGGTAAAGCATAGACATCACAAATTGAGTGTTGGAGGTATTATTTTTCGCCTCTACATTTTGGCGCCGTCTGTGAGAAGCTAGAATTTCTCATCCTTACGAACAAAAAGCTACGATGTCGAGACTCAGGAGTGCTATCGGATCACCTGTAGGCAGCCTTGCTTTGGGGAGTTCAGATCCTACACCCCCTCTGGTGGATGGCAACATAAGGTTGCGTGCAAGCGGAAGCCCACACAGGCTCTATGGGGATGAGAAGTTATCCTCGGCAAGTTTCAGGCCCTCCAGAAACAAAAGCCAACAAATCGAAGGTCATGGTGAATCCGTCCGTGCCGATGATGAAAATCATTCACTGGCAAAGTTGGTCCAATCATTGCAGGATCGACTTGATGCTCACGACAATCTGTTTAAGAAGTCTTACGCTCGGGAGAAAGACTTGGAAAGAGAAAATGATGAATTAAAAGCCACGGTTAGAGAGATGACCCTGAAGGACACGAGGGATAAACATGAAAGAGAAGTTCGGCATGACAATTTGGAAAGGAAACCAAGCCGAGCCAGAACAGCCGACGAAGATAAACTCCATCGGAAGAAACCCCGGGTCCAAGAGGACGTATGGAAGCAGTACATTGATGATGAACTCAATAGCCGCTTGAGGAGGTCAGATCAGAGGTCAGCTAGGGACCTAGCTAGAAGGGCTACAGGAGAGTATGGCAACGGTTTGGATTCGTCCCCATTCGCAGCATGGATAGAAAAGGGACGAATCCCGAGCAAGTTCACCGTCCCGAACTTCAAACTATAAGATGGCAAAATCGACCCAACTTTACATATCAGACACTACAGACTGCTCATGACGATTCACAGAAGAAATAAGCCCCTGCTCTGTATTATCTTCCCCAACAGCCTCGAGGAATCAGCCATAAAGTGGTTCGACAGCCTACCAAAAGGGACGATTGATGGTTGGGCCAGGTTAGCCGAATAATTCACAGCTCGGTTCATTATGAGCAGTAAGCAGCCTAAAGACATCGGGGCTTTATTAACGCTCAAAAAGAAAAAAAATGAAAGCTTGCGAGAGTATGCCCATCGTTATTGGGAAACAATGAATGAAGTCGAAGGGTGCAGTCAAGAGATTGTAGTTGCATCATTCAAGATCGAACTGCCAAAGGAAAATCCACTGTACCAGTCGTTAACCAGGAGGCCGGCCACAGATTTGGAGGAACTTATGGCAAGAATAGAGAAATACGCCAAGGTTGACGACGACCTAACTAGGGAAATTGTGAAAGAGCCATCAACCAAAAGACAGTTCGACAGAGAAAAGCAGACGGAGCCGAACAGAGAAGGACCGAGGAGGAATGACAAGGATGGTTACCCCCGAGGACCCCTTCCTAGGGGTAAACACCTTATTCAAATATTCGATTCATAAGATACTGAGCCAGATCAGGAGCAAGCCCTTCTTCAAGTGGCCAAACAAGCTAATGGGAGACCCCTCTAAAAGGAACCCAAACTTTAGGTGCTCATACCAACGAGATGTGGGCCCCATGACTGAGAACTGCAGGACCCTAAAGCAACATTTAGAAGAATTGGTCAAGGCTGGACATCTCTCAGAGTTCATTGAGGGTGGACAGGATAACAGAGGAGGAGGATCCTAGCCAAAGGATGACAACAGCACACCAGCTGGTGTAATTGATGTAATTCACGCTACCACCAACCCAAATATGTCAACGAATAATTCGGCCCGGGCTTATATTCAAAAAGCAGCTAAGGAAAGAGAGGTCTATGAGTTAATGTTAACCCCCGGAGGTTACACACTAGAGAATTAGGATGGAAGAGTCTCCAAAAGCTACCTGTTTTATCGAGCGAGATCTGGTCAGAGTACACCAACCGCATAACGATGCTCTGGTGGTGACGCTTCGGATTGCCAATTTTGACGTAAAAATAGTCTTGATCGATCCCGAGAGTTCGTCAGAAATCATGTACATGGATCTGTTCGAAAAACTCGGGCTAAAGAAAGCAGACCTCAAGCCCTTGAACACGTCGCTCGCTGGTTTTAGTGGTAAAACGATTCTGCCCAAGGGGAGGATCACCCTGCCTGTAAAAACCAGTCCAGTTTGTGTTATGACCGAGTTCCTGGTAGTAGATATGATATTAGCGTACAATGCAATAATGGGACGGTCTTGGTTATATGAGATGAAGGCGGTTCCTTCGACATATCATCAAATGTTGAGATTTCCTTCAACTGATGGAATAGTGAACATTCGAGGGGACCAAGTAAGCTCAAGGACTTGCCTTTTGGCCTCGGTAAAGGCGGAAGATAAGTATCGAGAGGACAACTCGACAGCAGAAGTGAAAAAATAGCAATCAATCGTTGACAGCTCGGGCGATCTTCACTGCCCGACTGTCGACAAAAAACCTAAAGTACCTTTAGGCATAGAGAAAGAAGTCCCAAACTGAACTATCGAAGACTAGTCTAAAGTACCTTTAGACAAGAATGAAGACACGGACAAGCATTTCATGATAGGAACAGCCCTTATTCCTGAACAAAAGACTGATCTCATCGCCCTGCTGCGGGAGTATGCCAATGTATTTGCATGTAGTACCAATGATATTCTCGGCGTACCTCCGGAGGTCGCATGTCATCATCTAAACATCGATCCGAGCTACAAGCCCGTCAGGCAAAAGTTAAGGAGGTCGGCCCCACAGCATCGAGAGACGGTAAAGGAGGAGGTGGCTCGGTTACTGGAGTCAAAAACAATTAGAGATGTAAAATACCCGACCTGGCTGTCAAATACCGTAGTGGTGAAAAATAAAAGTGGGAAATGGAGAGTTTGTGTAGACTTCACCAACTTAAACAAAGTCTGTCCAAAAGATAGCTTCACATTGCCAAAGATAGATCAACTGGAGGACGCAACAACCGGGCATGAGCAGATGAGTTTCTTAGACGCATTCAGAGGATATCATCAGATCCTCCTAGCCCAAGAGGACCAAGAGAAGACTGTCTTCATAATACCGGATGGGACGTACTGCTACAAAGTGATGCCGTTCGGACTAAAGAATGCTGGGGCAACGTATCAGAGGTTAGTAAACAAGATGTTTACGCATATGATTGACAATACTGTTGAAGTTTATATTGATGATATGGTGGCTAAAATTCGGAAGGCCACCTCTCATTGTGCTGACCTCAAGTCCACCTTCGTGGTTCTGCGAAAATATAATATGAAGTTAAATGCCTTTAAGTGTGCCTTTGGAGTTGACTCGGGAAGATTTTTGGGATTTCTCGCTACACATCGAGGGATAGAGCGAATCCCAAACAGGTGAAAGCAATTACCGAACTACAACCACCTCTGTCTATCAAGGACGTTTAGAGGTTGACAGGAATGGCAGCAGCACTCGGGAGATTCATATCCCGAGCATCGGACAAGTGCAGACCTTTCTTCCAGTCCATCAAGGGGATAAAGGAAACGCCTTGGAGTCAGGAGAGCGAGAGAGCATTTGCTGATCTAAAGACATATCTGGCATCTCCTCCTATTTTGTCAACTCCCTCGTTCGAGGAAGGACTTTACCTGTACTTGGATGTGTCCGAGCACGCCGTTAGCGGGGCATTAATGAGAAGAGATGAGGGACAATTGAAACCTGTTTACTACGTAAGCAAGATGTTTCTAGACGTTGAATCCAGATACACCTCTTTAGAGAAACTTGTTCTAGCCTTTATTAGTTCGGCACGAAAACTCATACGTTACTTTCAGGCTCATCAAATCACAGTGCTCGCTGACAAGCCGTTGAGATCATTATTTCTCAAAGTTGACCTTTTCGGACGAGTGGCCAAATGGGCCATTGAACTCGGGGAGTTTGACGTCCGCTTCGAACCCAGAAATGCGATAAAGGGCCAAGTAGTCACCAACTTTATTGCAGAATTTCAGCCGAACAACAGTTTAAGAGAAGGCCTTAGTAGCAACGAAGAGAGTGACCTCAACGGCGGATGGATCCTTTCGGTGGATGGGGCCTCAAATAAAAAAGGTGCTGGAATTGGAATCATTCTTGTAAGTCCCAAAGGATGTACACTGGAGAGAGCAATCAGGCTCGGCTTCAATGCGTCCAATAATGAAACAGAATACGAAGCCATGATAGCTGGAGTGAGGTTGGCAGTCGAGTTGGGGGCAAGGAAGCTCTAAATATTCTTTGATTCACAGTTAGTTGTAAACCAGATAATAGGGGAGTATGCGGCTAAGGACGAAAGGATGATAGCATATCAAGCCATTGCAGAAAAGGAACTGAGTAAGATACCCGAGTATGCAGTCCAGCAAGTTTCGAGAGTAAAGAACACGCACGCCGATGCCTTAGCATCACTAGCCTCTGCAATTGAGCAAGACACTGAATGATCTATCACTGTGAAATTTCAAGCCGAACCAAGCGTACGGCCTACTAGAACGGATGAAATATTGTGCAATATCCCCGAGCCAAGCTGGATGGACCCAATAATAGGTTTTCTGAAAAATGGTGATTTGCCCAAGGATAAAAGGGAAGCTCACAAATTACGTTTGAAAGCAGCCAGATTCTGGCTATCTCTGAAAGACGAACTCTATCGGCGCTCGTTTGGAGGCCCCTATTTGAAATGTGTACTCCCTAGTATAGTTCCTGACTTTTTGTCTTAAATACACGAAGGAAGCTACGGAGATCATACTGGAGGAAGGTCCCTTGCCCACCAAGCTGTTTCGTAAGGTTATTGGTGGCCCTATATGTAGAAGGACGCACAACAGTTTGTTCGGTGTTGTGAGAAATGTCAAAAATTTACAGCAATCCCAAGAAAGCCATCCTGTGAACTCCTTCCCTTGGCTAGCCCATGGCCCTTCGCACAGTGGGGGCTGGATATCGTCGGACCCCAACCTCGGGCCCTTGGCAACAAGAAGTACCTTCTTGTTGCCACTGATTATTTCACGAAATGGGTTGAGGCTGAGCCATTGACGAATATCAAAGACACCGATACTCGAAAGTTTGTTTGAAAGAACATCATCACAAGGTTTGGCATCCCACATACACTTATCTCTGATAATGATACGCAGTTTGATAGCGGCCCGTTCAAAACCTTCTGCCAGCAATACGAAATTCGAAACCACTATTCTACACCATCTTACCCACAGAGCAATGGTCAAGCAGAGATCACAAATAAAATAATCTTGGTTGGAATTAACAAGAGATTGGAGGATGCTAAAGGAAGATGGGTGGAAGAACTCCCAAGTGTTTTGTGGACGTACCGAACGATGCCATAAAGGTCCACAGGAGAAACACCCTTCGCATTAGCTTATAGGATGGAGGCTGTCATACCTTTAAAGGTCGGATTACCTACCTTGAGGACCGAACTGGCCGAAAGTAGCACCAATCATGCCATCATCTCTCGGGATCTTGACCTAGCCGAAGAGAAGAGAGAACAGGCCGCTATAAGAATGGCCTCGTATCGCCACCAGATGTCCCGAGCTTACAACAAGCATGTAAACCCTCGATCCTTCGTGATAGGGGACCTGGTCCTCATGCGTGTATTAGGATCAACCAAGAACCCCGTCCATGGGAAGCTCGGAGCAAACTGGGAAGGTCCCTACATAGTAGCTAGAGTTGGGGGCAGCGGATATTATGAGCTTGAGACCATCGACTGTCGGGCAGTACCTCACCCTTGGAACGTTGCAAACCTTAAGAAATTCTACTTCTAGGGGGCCTTTTTCACATAGAACTCCGAAGTACCTTCGGAAATTTAAAGGGTACCCCTTGGAATATTCATGTATTTACTGCCGAATCATCAATAAAAATTCTTGAATTTCATATTGTGGTTCCTCACTTGTCAACGTCCTACTGCTAAGGCAGGGAGGCAAAAATCCTGATAGAAGCCAAGAGCCTAAATCAGGCGCAGCCACCCGATCTAACCCAAGCCTTCGGCTAGGCATGACGGTGTAAACCAGTTGGGAATGGGTTAGAGTCCAGTAAAATTGGCGGGTCGGTGCGTAGTAGAAACACTTAGTCCACAAAAAGACAAAGCAAACCTACTGAACCGAGTAGACCTCCCTACTTGTTATCAACCTGTGAAGAAAGGCCGAAGAAAGGGCAAAATCTCACAGCGTTGGAACCTCACACGTGAAAGCACTGAAATTTCTCAAGTACAAAAAGATTCCCATAGATCGACCGAGCTCTAAAGTAAGGCCGAACAAGGGGCCTAAACTCCATGTCTTATAAAGGCATCTGATTTAGAAGCCAAGCCCCCCTAAGATGGGCCAAGCAGACCTATATTCACAGGAATGATGATACTAAAAGTCAAGTTTTTATATGGACCGAGCCCACGAGTAAACTATAAACTATATACTTCCTAAAGTATTAAGAGAAAGTACGATTTTCTTGCGAGGCACTAAGTGAAAATTGCAAAGAAAACAAATAGTGATCTTCATTCAAAACAAAGTTTTACAAAGCATCACACCAAAAAAGTTATCACATCTGTTACATCAGAAAAAGATAAAAGAACTGTTATCAGGAAGCAGGTGGTTGAGAGAAACTAGGAAGAGAGTTCCTTGAGTAAAGGTCAGAAGATCGAGGCACTCCAGGCGCGGCTAGGGCAGCCAGCCAACCCTTGCCGAAGAAGACTTCTTGGATCTTGGGGAGTTGCAGCTTCAAGTCTTCCTCGGCCTTCTCCAGACCTTCATTATAAGCGGAATCCTCCCTTTCCTTGGCCTCGGATTTATACTAATCGTACTCTTCGAGAAGGTTTGAGTATTCAAGCTGAGATTGGGTAAGCTCCATATTGGCTTCATGCTTGGACTCTTTCAATTGCCTAACTTCGGAAGAAAGCTTCTTGGACTCTTCAGAAAGACTTTGGTTTTGAGCCTAGAGAACCTTCACTTCTTCACAAAGCTTGGCATACTCCTCATCAGTACTTTTCTTTTTTGCTAAAGTAGAAGCTCGGACGTTGATGACATCCTTCATCGCTTTATCTTTTCGGGCAATCTGAGCTCCGACCTCATGAACTTTTTGCAAACCCTTGAAAGAAAGATGGGATCAACTTAGAAAAATTATTTAAAATTAGACTTAGAAGAAAGGAAAAGTTCAAAAAAGAAAAGGCGAAACCTACCAAGACCATGTGTTGGATCGCTTGACGAGAAACTTCGTCATCAGTCAAGGCCTCGTTCATCGCCAGATCTCGGGGGAGTATCACTCCTCTAGCCACTCCAACTGCCACATTGAAATCTTCAATGGCAGAGTCCTTAGCTGTTATCTCTCTCCTTTTCGCCCGAAGAACTGGTCGAAAAGGAGTGGTGGATGGACGAGAAGATGTGCTCGGCTCAGTCTCTGAAACCCTTTGCCTTTTTGGAGCTGGATCTTCAGCAAGCTCAAAGATAGAGTCATCTTCAGGCACTGAAGGCTCATGTGTGGGGGGATCAAACTCAAAAGAAATTGAAGTATCTAGACGTTCGGCCCCGACTAGCTGTTCATCATGTAACACATCGGCTCCAGATTCTACGGTCCCAGCTGGAACCTCGACTGAAGGGTCCTCGTCGATGACAATCGGGAGCTCGGGTGTTACTTCTGGTAATTCAGTAATTGGGCTCGATTCCACAGTCGACAAAAAATTCAAGAAATTCTTCACCGTCCTACAACCAGAAGCCGCTAAAGAAGCCCTCTTTTTTCCTCGGGGCGTCTTCTCCCGAGCCTCTTGGATGGCCTCTTGATCTGCGACCAGTGTAGCATTGGGTCTATTTGGGACGGTGATAAAAGATGTGTAACTTGGGATGTACCCAAGTAGAGTGTGGATGGCTTGGCAAAACAAGGATTCATTGAAATCCCAGACTTTCTGAAGTTGGTCTAGCTTTACTGAGGACTTAGGTACTTTGCCCTTTACAGTTTTGCCTGTAAAAGGAACCTAGGTCAAATGAAATGCAAAAGCCAAAATGAAAAAGTAAACAGCGCATTAAATACCTGGAGTGCCTTTTTCGTACGAGCAATGGTAGGAAGGGGTTTTGCCGACTGCGTACTCCCAGTTCCCAGAGACGAAAACAATATCGTTCTCATGGCCTTTGTTCGAATCTGGGAGGTGAGTCACGAGATAGCGATCCTTTCGCCTCACAGACAAATAGAAGCTATCCCCGACGGCCTTGAGAATGTAGCAATAGAGTATCTCCCATAAGCCCAAACTCAAATTCAGAATTTTGTTCAGAGAACACACCCCCATTACGATTGGAAAGAAGTTTAGGTAGCATTGGAGGGGGCAAAGTTTGTCAACAGAGAGCACCCAGATTAGAAGCGGGCCGAGAGGGAATCGTACTCCTCCCTCAGTAATTGCACGAGTTGGGATAGGGATTGACTCTCTGGAGCCTATCAAGGGTTCATCCTTCCCAACAACCCTAACATCAACGTCATCAGGGATGTTATACTTGATTTTGAAGGCAGTGACCTCTGAAGGAGTAAGAGGAGCCATTGATGGAGGAAAGAAGGACAGAGTACAGAGGAGAGAAGGTTCGACAGAGGACGAAAGCTTGAAGGACAGTAAGTTTTTTCTAGAAAGAACAGTAAGTCTTTATAGCAAGGGCCAAGTTAACTGTCAAGACTCTCAGGAAAGGCGTTCTATAGGGAAGACGAATTTCAAAAGACAAAATATAACTCTGAATCTGCTGCCAAAATGAGAGGGATATCACGAAGTGCAAAGCAATAATGATTAGAAAATCAAGAAAACGGCTGACAGATAGGCAAACGTCTGACAGACGCTTTCTGGGGGCAAATGAAGGGGTTAAACGCCATTATTATACGTGTTACAACATTAATTGTACTTACGTGGTGTTGACGAGACAAGGCACATGACCAAAATTTTGAAGAGTCATTTACTAAGCCTTTCATCTGAACCAAGCTAATTAGTGGTTCAGTAAACCCAGGAATAGTTTGGTTTTCTTTGTTACCAAGCTCATAAATCTGTGTAGCAAAACAAGGTAAGAGCTCGGTTTGTACCAAACCGAGGTGATCAACATGTTCGGCAAGTATTAGATATGTTCAGCTTTCATTGTCCGAGCCGTTTCAAATGATAGACACAGAAACACAGAATCGCCTAAAATTTAGGCAATCAGATAAACGAAATCGACAAAATCAAAGATATCCAGAAAAATTGTTGGAGAAGAATCAGTAACTTCCCAAATTGAAACACTGAGGGATAGGAAGGTGTGCCACCTTGAATCTAAATCTACGGAAACCCTAGTGAGATAATGATTTATAAAAAGAAGAAGAGACCAAGGTGAAAGGTGCGTTGAACCCTCCTTGTCATCTAACAAATTCCTACATTCCATTACTGACTTAAGCATCGGAGTGCCTTCGATTGAAGCACTTCGATCTTGGGTAGTTTGTTCGTTTTGCAGGGAGGAGATTGGGAGGTAAAACATAGACATCACAAATCGAGTGTTGGAGGTATTATTTTTTGCCTCTACACCAGATAATCAAGTAATAACAAAATCAATCTCTTAAATAATTAGGGTAGCCGAAATATGGTTAGTATGCATGACTTTGATTGTTGCATACTTGTCCCTGATGGAAGAATTTGTCGATGATCCAGTTTTGACACTGCTTTGCTTGAAAGAAGATCAAAACCATGACATGGACTACTGACATCGAAAAAAATGTTCAATACAGCGGTGAAACAGTGCAAAAAAAATGGTTTTCAATTAACACATGTTCAGTTCTTCCAAGGAGATTCCAAGATTATTCATTTTATCAGATGTCAATTGCAGTATTTGAACTAGAGGTAAAAGCCTTGATCTCTCAAATTTTTTAAAGGAACGCATAATAGAAATTAAGAAATAAAGTTCCGATCAATAATTATTATGTTTTAGTTTAACTTATTTATTGTATGATCCAGATAATCATGTGATTAATAAATGGGCAAATCTCAAATTGCACCCCAAAAGATGATTCAAATCTCAATATGTATTCTCAAAATTTAAAAATATCAATTTACACCCTAAAAGACATAAATTTATATCAATGTGCACAAGGGATTAATTGTGATCCATTTTTGCTGTAAAAAAACTGGGCTAATTGCAAATTGCACCTTCAAATTTAAATATTTTTGCATTTATGATCCAAATTTTTTTTTATCCATTAATACTCGTTAAAGACCTCTAATTAATACTTATTATTTTCTTATCGACTCAATTGCATTGTACCGTATATTTCACATTTATGATAATTCATATAATATTATTTTAAAAAAAATTTAAATACCTATTTTTTGTTTACAATACTTATTAAATAACTATTTTCTGTTTAAAGTTAGGCACGACATGACACAATTGAAAGCTATTTAACGAGCATTAATGGATATAATTATTTTTGGATCATAAATGTAAAATATTTAAATTTTGAAGGTGTAATTTATATCTAGCTCAAAATTTTTTAACTACAAAATAGACATCAGTTAGTTCTAGGTGTACATTGATACGATTTTTTTGTCTTTCAGGGTACAAATTAATATTTTTAAACTTTGAAAGTCTAAATTGAAATTCAAATGATCTTTCGGGATGTCAGTTGGGATTAACCCTCAATAAATCAATCTCTTAA
>JAHQCQ010026722.1:0-10100 GCA_023539305.1 Ilex asprella
CGAGAAGAAAAGACGATGCTATGACGTTGGACTTGTGAAACCGCGACTTCTTCATGATGAAGATGAAGAAGAGGAGACTCCCTATAATTCGTATTCACCATAAAGGGTGTTAGGTTTGGAGAATTAACATAATATTAGAGACAATATTTAGAGAGAAACAGAGAGAGATTAATTAAACCTAGCTCTCATACATCACTTGTATTTATAGTTAACTCACAATAATAAGAATTATACATAAAACCCTAACACTATTAATAATTTACACAAACTACCCTAATACTCTTAACACTCCCCCTCAAGCTGGACTATATATATCATATAATTCAAACTTGGAACAAATCGTTATAAGACATGTACGACTCAATGCTTTGGTAAACATATCTACAAGCTGACCTTCAGATTTCACAAATGAAGTCATAATCTCCCCAACTACTATCTTGTCCCGAATAAAGTGACAATCAACCTCAAAATGTTTGATTCTCACGTGAAACACAGGATTAGCAACGATATGGATAGCTGTCTGGTTGTCATAGAATAACTGTAAAGGAGGTTGAACTGAAAACTCAATTTCCTGGATAAAGTATAGTAGTCAAGTCAACTCACTTGTCGTATGCGTCATTGTCGTATACTCAGCCTTAGCACTGGATCTTACTCTCACGGATTGTTTCATACTTTTTCATGAGACAACGTTACCTCCTACGAAAGTACAATAACCAATGGTTGATCTCCGATCAGAAGGAGAGTCAGCCCAATCAGCATCTGAGAAACCTTCCACTCTAAGATGTCATTAGTTCGATATAGCAATCCAAGTCCAGGAGCTTGTTTGAAATATCGCAGAATACAAGTAGCTGTCTCCTAATGTGGAACTCTAGGACACCCCATAAACTGACTTAATATACTAACTACATATGAAATATCCGATCGAGTAATTGTGAGATAATAGAGCTTCCCACTCAATCTGCGATACCGACTCGGATTCTCAAACAGTGCACCATCATCCATCAATAGTTTCTAATTAGAATCCATAGGAACATCAATCGGTCTGCCACCCAACAAACATGTCTCCTCTAGCATGTCAAGTATATATTTCCTATGTAATAAATAAATACATTGTTTAGATCGAGCCACTTCAATTCTCAAGAAATACTTGAGTTTTTCCAAATTCTTATTCCTTAGTATGAAATTGATCTTGCAAGAAGATTTTTAACTTGACAATTCCCTCAGAATCATTTCTAGTAATCACAATATCATCTACATAGACCACCAATAGAACATATCCAACATCCGTCTATCTATGAAACACAGAATGGTTTGTCTGACATCTAAGAAGACCAAACTCTAAAACTGCATCTGAAAACTTACCAAATTATGCCCTCGATGACTGCTTCAAACCATACAAAGATTTCTTTAACCGACATACACTCTTACCATACTCCCCTTGAACAGCAAACCCAGGTGGTTGCTCCATGTATACCTCTTCAACTAAGTCACTATGTAGGAAGGCATTCTTGACGTCTAACTGAAACAAGGGCCAATCAAGATTAGCAACCAAAGAAATTAAGATACGAACAAAATAAATTTTAGCAACTGGAGAGAAAGTCTCCTCATAATCAACACCATAGATCTGAGTAAAGCCCTTGACAACAAGCCGGACTTTGAGATGTTCCACAGAACCATCTGGATAAAATTTAATAGTATACACCCAATGACAACCAACAGTTCGTTTACCAAGAGATAAAAGAACGAGATCTCCACTCCCATTATGATGTAAGACATCCATCTCATCCTCCATAGCTTTCCTTCAACCCGGATCAGATAATGCAATCTATAAATGCTTACGAATAGATATAGTAGATAATTGAGAGGTAAAACAAGAGAAGACAGGAAACAAGGCATCATATGAAACAAAATGAGCAATAAGATGATTAGTAACACACGAACGAGTACCTTTTTGAAGAGCAACAGGTAAAGAGGCTAAATTACCTGATGAACCAAGATCAGAAGGCGATTAGGAAGACGATACGGGCACCTCAGTCGATGGCCGAGGACGACGAGAGTATACACGAAGAGGTAAAGTAGATGGTAACACAGTGGGCAGCGGAATATCCGAAGATGAGGGAAGAGACAGTGGTACAAGAGTTGACCCAAAGTTCAGATCCAAAGGCTAAGAAGGTACTGAAAATATGGAACAGATTCCTGAAATGTGACATCGGCACTAGTAAAGTATCATCCCAGAGAAAGATTGTAACAACGATAGCCCTTCTGTGTGCGGGAATAACCAAGAAATACACATTTGGTAGCTCGAGGGTCAAATTTATCAAACCCAAGACCTAAATTGTGAACATAACAGACACTTCTAAAAACCTTAAAAGTTAGAAAAAATAAGGACTTACCGGATAAAGGACAGAATATAGACTTTGCCCATTTAACAGAGGATGGCATACGATTAATAAGGTGACAAGCAGTAAGAACAGCATCACTCCAAAAATATCAGAGAATATTCATCTAGAATAATAAGACACGGGTGACTTCCAACAAATTACGATTTTTGCGTTCAACAATATCGTTCTGTGGAGATGTGTAAGCTCAGAAAGTCTGATGAATAATGTCAGTTTTGCTAAGATAAGCTGAAAAATGATCAAATTTATATTCCCGAGCATTATTAGAACATAAATACGAATACAACAACCATTCTGAATTTTTATTTCCTTACGAAAGTCTTAAATATAGAGAATAATTCAGACCGAACTTTCATCAGAAACAACCAAGTCACACGAGAATAGTCATCTACAGATGACACAAAATAAGGATATTTATTAGATGAGATATTCTTTATTGGACCCCATACATCAGAATGTACTAATTCAAATGGACTAGACACACGATTATTGACTCTAGACTGAAATGACACACGGTGACGCTTATTAAGTTGACAAGCTTCACAAGACAAAGACGACACACAACTAAGACTGAGAACTTGACGCTTCAGATTCTGGAGAGAGGGATGTCCAAGACGATAATGCCACTGAAAAGGAAACAACGAGGTCTATAGAGCCCAAGTAGGTGAATCAAAATCAAAGTAATATACGCCACCAGTTTCATGTCCCGTACCAATCTTCCTCTTCGTCTTGAGATCCTTAAAGACACAATAAAAGGGATAAAATATTACAGAACATTTGAGAGAATGGGTAATCTTACTAATGAAAAGTAAACTAAAAGAAAACTGAGAAACAAATAATACGGAAGATAGAGACATATCAGGACTCAAGTTAGTAGTCCCCAAACCTGAAACTTTAGAACAAGTGTCATTAACAAGAGTAACACTACGTGTAGAAGTAGCAGACTGATAAGTTGAAAAAACATCAGACGCACCAATCATGTGGTCAAAAGCGTCAGTCTATAATCCAGAGACTGCAATTGGAGGACAATAAACAAGTTGAAGCAATACCTGACTGGACAAAAATAACAGTAAAGGGAGATGGGATAGCCTGTTGCTGGGACAGGAACTAAACATACTCCTCTCGTGTAATAGTAATCAATCCAGTGTCTTGCTTGGGTTACATAACAGTGCAGTAAATAGCAAACAAGGAGTGCTGCAATGCTGAACAAGAAAAAAAAAGGTTGTTGGAAGACTGAACCGGACTAGAAAAGGTAGCTGGATCGCTGAACCGGACCGGTTTGACTTGTTGGATCACTAAACCGGACAAGGATTACCTACTGCACTGCTGAACTGAAGAAGAAAACGGTTGTTGGATCACCAAATCGGGCTGGAGAACCTAGCTGGAGTACTGAACCGGACCAGAGAAGTCCACTGGACCGCTGAACCGGACAAGAGAAGTCCACTAGACCGTTGAACCGGAGACAAAATAGATGGAACTAGGCCTGAACCGGTCTAAAACTGAATGAACCGGGCCTGAACCGGTCTGGTCTAAGGCTACTGAATCTGAGTCTGGATCCTGGTATGGACTTGGATCTGGATCTAGGCTGGGCTCGTCTTCCTCACCAACATAGTTATCAAATCGTGTATCGGAAGGTGTATCGTTTTTTAAAAATAGTGTATCGTATCGTGTATCGTATCGCGTATCGTAAGATACGGTACAAATTTAAATAAATAATAAAAATATATATATACCTTTGAAAAAATCATATACTCATAAAAACATAACATTTTATTAATACTCCACCAACTACTCAAGTAATCAACATAATTCACTAATATTATAATGCAAAGTTCACAACCATAATTCACTAATTCAAACATAGTTTATGAAAATAGGATGTTGGTGATGTCACTGTTTCACAAAATTAAAATTAATCAAGATTCAAAATTTTTATACAAATATGTATATTTTTGTATAAAACGACGTCGTAAAAAAAAAGTGTACGTATACTATTTTCAAGCATGTATATTTTTTGTATATATTTTCACTCAAAAAAAAATGATATGTTTGAATTGGCATAAAACGAAATCGTAAAAAAAAAAACAACTTTTGCACGTATCGGGCGTATCGTACCGATACGTATCGTATCGTAAAAACGTATCGTGTATCGGACGATACGATGCAAAAACGATACATAACTACGATCCGTATCGTTTTAGGCCTGTATCGTAACGTATCGTACAATACGTATCGCGTATCGTACGATACTAACAACTATGCTCACCAATGAACAAACCCTAAGGATGCTCCTTCAACGTCGACGGTAATGATCACCCAACAAACAGTCGATTACACCACCGACGCAGACCTAGGGTTACCTGGATCGCGAGTCGATTGGGTACAGGTGCAGGGTGCGTTACTTTTTGCGGTACAGGTGCGGAGTACGTTACTTTTTGCGGTATGTGGTGTGGTGAGAGTAGGCTTAGTTGGTACACTATTTTGGGTCGCGGTTCGCTTTGAACTATTATTCGGATCGTTTTCATTATTACAAAGAATTATATAAATATATAAATTATAAAATACAAATCAAGACCAACAACAACACATCACCTAATAATCATGTATAAAAAAATAATGATTGCATATTTTATTATCAATAAAAGACAACATATAAATTTAAAGACTTAAAATTTTAAAAATAACGTACTAGAGAGCGATTAAATAGCTTCCTACTTGAAGCACAAATCAAAATAACACTCTTAAACATCTAACAAGTCTCAAATAAAAATTACTTAATAATAAGAAAAAATTGGAGCACATGAGTTAATTGTCAACTTTTTTCCCTTTATCTTTCGCAGTGTTCCCTCCTCTTGCAAAGTTACTAATTTGAATCTGATGTAGTCCGGAATGACGGAGCAGTAACATGCTAGAACTAGTAGGTGGCTTGTCAATAGAGACGGGCATAGAAGCATGTAAGGATGAAGTTTCCCGATCTTCGTCTTCAGCAATAGTAGAACTATCTGTATTGTCATCCTCCAAGGATTTTCATCGCATATCCTCTAATCTCACACTAGAATCATCTATATATGTGTGCTCTGGATCTACATCTCATTTCTTAAAAGGGCCATCTTTGTAGCTTTCACTGAAACGTGATTGGAAACGAATATTTGAATGGATGAAAACCAATTTATCAGCTCTAGTAGAATTCCATCTGTTTCTCTTGACATTGTGAATAAATGAATACGTGCTCCAATTTCTTTCAACTGAAGAACTTGTAATTGGTTGTGATAACACCTTTTATGAAAAAAAAAATAATAAGACACATTAATAATGATAATTAACAATAAAAATAATAACACATTAATAATGATAATTAACAATAAAAATAAAAAACTTGTAATTTAAATTAGTACATTTTTTACTTCTGCTAATTCTGGAATTTCTGAACCATATGTCGACCACCAATCAATAGCATCCATGGTCACAACATCTATTTGAGCCGCCGCCATAGCATAAAGACCCTTTCACGAGTGAAAATATGCATAATGTTTTCTCAATTGTTTTGCTTCTTCTACATCTTCTGCTATCTTTTCAAAAGCTTCCATAACACCTATGATGACCTCTCTATCTTGATTTGGAGTTTTTCTAACTGTACCTCCCGGTGCTAGCTTAGTACGATATTGGGTATCATAAAACCATAGTGTTAGTGCAAACCCAAGACAATGCAAATGAATATTCATCTTCTCCTATCTGTCAAGCATAATTTTTTCAATCTGGAAAAATTTATCAACGTGTTTTCCACGTCTCATATCTTTTATTTCTCCAAGCATGTTGTCCATCTTCTCATAAATCTCATCCATTTTTTTACCTTCCCCATCACAAAATTTAATAAGAAAAAATATAAGTTTTGTCATACTTATGATATTCTCCACATCCTCCCAAAATTCTTCACTAATAACGGTTTCTGTAACCAAAGCACCTAACTTCCTTGTGTGCTCATCCCCAAATTTCACCAATTCTTTCCATGACTTGAGAACAATGGTAGTTGCAAGGGACTCTTTACAGTCAACAAGTCGCTTCAACAAAATATAATGCGATGCAAACCTGGTCTTAGCCACTTTTAATAGCTCCAATTTAGACTGAGCCCTAAACATAGCCAATGCATGTGTATGGTCCAAGAAATATTTAACAATAGTCCTTCCCCTTCTATAAGTATTTCTAAACCACTCAAATTCTTTTGTAAAGTCTTTAAAAATTATATTCACAGTATGAACAACACAAGGAGACCAAAATATATGTTTGTGTACCTTTTGCACCTCTTTCCCCGCAAGTTTGCAATTTGTTGCGTTATCGGTCACTACTTGAATGACATTTAATGGACCTACTTCTTCAATGGCTTTCAACAAAAAATCAACAATTATTTTACCTGTTTTCTCTATTCCTGAAAAATCCTCAGCATCTAAAAACATAATTTCACGACTATTTACAGCAATGATATTAATAAGTAGTTGATGCTTCACATTAGTCCACCCATCTGATACAATGGATACCCCATTAGAATACCATGTATCTTTAACCAGAATTAAATCTTTTTCAACACTTCTTTTGCACTCATCCAATAATGTAGTTTTTGCTTTTTCATAGCTGGGAGCCTTATAACCTTTAAGTCCTCTATTTATAGCTGAAATCATCTCATTGAATTGAGGATATCTCAACACATTGAATGGGATTATGTGTGTTAGCACATAATCCCCTCATGACCTTCAAGTCAATCTTGTCTCGATCTATTATTTTGAATGCATCTTCAGTTGATCCCGTCGTCGATGAAGGTTGCCGCTTCATCAATGTAGAATTTTTCAGGGATGAAGAAACTCTTATTTTTTCTGTCTTTTGTACTCTTTCTCGCAATTTTGCATATTCAGTCAAATTATTCATCAAAACTTGACACCGTTTAATCTCTGTTTTTTTCCCGGGTGGGGCACCAAAAAAGTGGTAATGCATTCGAGTATACGAACTTGTAAATTTACCACCGCAATGCTTACATGACCAACTCTTTGATCCCCCTGGAATTTTTTTCTTTAACTGCACCAATATGATTGACTTCATTGAGTAGTGATTTCAATTTTGCATCAACTTGTAATTGATCTTCCTGTGTACGATTTTTTTATGGTTGCCTAGTGTTATCTTCTTCCGTTACTTCAATATGTTCAACTTCTTGTTCATCAACAGAATCATCCAAATTCTGAATATTAATTCTGAATCGTTCTTCAATCTGAGAAGAATCTTGTTCTTGCCCTTCTTCTTTTTCCAAAAATTATTTTTTAAGTAATAAGAATTCAAATATTCAGATAGTAAAAAGATATTGAAGGAATAATTGAGGAGAAAGAGGGAGATAGTAGCCGTCGACTACAGTTGGGATTAAAATATAATTGGGATTAAAAAATATATATATAGGGTTGCTGCAGTTAACATGTATGTGTAAATTTTTTAACCTAATTTTGACTTTTTTATCCAAATTGTATTCTCTATTTTTATAAAATAAGGGAGGTTTTATGGTCATTTCACACCACCCTAGGCATTAACTAAGAGATAGGAACTATTTCCCACGTCTCCCACTCCCAGACAACTTCAATCACGTGAGTCGGTGGCAAGAGAGAGAAAACGAAGTTCTCGTCTCCTCACCAGTCGTCGACGACGAAATCGAAGCAAGGAGAGTGAGAGAGAGAAACAGAGAGGGCGACGAACCAGAGAAGTCGGTTCATCGCGAAGAAGAAGCCGAATCGAAATCGAAGAAGTCAAAGCAGTGTCAGACTTGATCCGGCTGATAGGAGGACCCAAAATAGGTTACTGTTCATGATCTCTTTCTTTCCTGGCTCGAAAACATTATCGATTCAACCCTGTAACCCCAAACCAGAGAAGCAGAGAAATCAAACCATAGAAGTCGAAACAGAGATCCATCGAGTAAGTTACCTACTCTTTACTTTAGCCTATTATAACTTAATCTGTGTAATTTATAATATTTTGGTTTGATATGGGGTTAGGATTTATATTGGGGATCTGGGTTTTGTTAATTGATTGGATAAACAGTTGGGGTCGAAGATAGTAGTGATACAGGTCGCGAATGACCCACGTTTGGGGTCGTGCGACCCAGATCGCGGTTCGTAGGTCATCTACTATTTTTTGGTAACCCTATACAGACTACCAACGCAGAATAAGAAGCAAAAACGACACCACCGACACAAAACCAGATAACAAAATCCACCAGGAAGCAAAACGAACGTCAACCACACCACAGTCGACTACCGCCAAGGTCTTCTTCTTCACTGATTAGGGTTTCAACCAAACCATATTCCTTCACTGTTGATTGTGCCAAGAGAACACCACCACAGGCGACTGCACCAACGTCGACTGCATCAACGCCAACTGTACCAACGTCGACTGCACCAACGTTAACTGTCACCACCACGACAGCAACACCACGGCAACGAGCGACAACACCACGACAACAATACCACCATCACCATGATGCTTCAACAAACACAGTACCACCACCACGAACAAGAAATTAATTTATTCAGAATATATATATTTATGATCGTAATGCTCTGATACTATGTTAAGTTTTGAGAATTAACATAATATTAGAGACAATATTTAGAGAGAAACAGAGAGAGAGGTTAACTAAACCTAGCTCTCATACATCACTTGTATTTATAGTTAACTCACAATAATAAGAATTACACATAATATCCTAACACTATTAACAATTTACACATACTACCTTAATACTCTTAACAAAGGGGACTCTCTATGATTTGCATTCACTGTAATACAAAGGGGACTCTCTATGATTTGCATTGTTGGTAATACCTTTGATTTTACAAGTTTGTGTTACGAATTCATCAAATTTAATCTTTAGTTTTTTTTGACGATTCTACCATGTATCGGTTCGAGTCAATTACGAATCGTCCTAGTCCAGCAATATAACTCTGATTCTTGCCGAGTTGCTCGATTCGTAATCAAATGAAGGCCGACTTGTCTATGACTAGCTATATTTGCGTAACGAGTAATGTTATCGAATTGGAAAGGACTGACGACTCAACCAATACTTTGAACCAATGTTACCTAGATTGTGGGTCACTTTGGTACGTGGTACAGGTACGGGTACATGGTACGACACTTTCTGAGATATGTGGTACGATAGAGGTAGGTTTAGCTAGTACGGTATTTTGGGTCGTAATTCGTTTTGAAACTCTTATGTAGATCGTTTTCACTACTATACAACATTATATATTACAAAACATTCATCAACACTAAGTTAGTTACCATTTATCTTATAATTGTACTTGATTTTCTGTTATCTAAAACAATATATAATTATAAATCTATATACATGTAGTCAATTAATATGTATTTTATATTTGTGCTACATGTTCTAAGGCGAATTAATTTAGGGTTAGTATTGCAATTTGGGATCGTCAATTTTGGTGATTTGGATCGCGAACCCACCACGTTTCGGATCGATGTACCCAGATCGTGGGTCGTTAAGGGTTTAGTGAATTGTGATAACCATGCTTTGAACCATGTTGGGGGTATATCTCGTATAGTTCTATGAACATCAACATCACAATAATGCAGTAACCTTCAATGTACAATGTCCCAAGTAAAACCTTATCACAATAATGCAGTACCCTTCAGTGTACAATGTCCCAAGTAAAA